>VDFB02166382.1:0-69893 GCA_007258455.2 Sequoia sempervirens | reverse complement strand
GACTTATTCATACAGAACTATTCATTCAACATAGGCATGGACATGATTTTAGAAGAAATATCCGCTCTCAAACAAGCCAAGACATAAAAATTTGCATCCTTCTTGTAACGATGGCGATCCAAGGCCAACAGGAGCAAGTGGACTATGCCAGAAGAACAACAAATCTGTACTATCATCACCAATCTTGAAGGGACCTTGTCCTTGCATCTAAAAATACAATGCATCACCACATATGACCAATTGATCCCCAAGGCACTCAACATCGAAAGATCCCTTATTGCACAAGGGGGGACACTTATTTATCAAGACAACTGTCCATCAACCAGTTACAATGAAAAACCTCACACATAAGAAAAGAACAAAAATGTTACTAACGATGGTGTGGTTGACGCCAAATTTTTTATCAGTACCCTAGGGAAAAACACACAATCATATCAACAACCGCAAGTCAACAACCAAAACAACACACAAGCCAACACATCATCGCAATAACCCAAAAATCAAGTGGTCCATAACTTGAACAATCAAGGGGGACCACCCCCAAGGAAGTATCCCCCTAAACGTAAATACACACCAATTGTGGAACCAATTGAGTCTATCATGCAACAATTAGTTCAAGAAAATCTCATCAAGATCCTTCTTTATGACAATTATCAAGAGCCTCAAGTTAAACCACCATAGTATAACAAAAAACAACTCTATGAGTTCCACAAAATAAAGGGACACACGACAGCTAGTTGCAAGCGACTTAAGAATCTGATTCAGGACCCCATCGATGACAAAACTGTAACCACTAAACAACCTGCAGAAAATCAAGATCTAAAGATATACACGAATCTGATGCCAGATCACAATAAAGGGAACAACAATGGTAAGGAAAAGTATAATAATGTGAACCATGTTTATGACCATGTTGTTGCATCCTTAAATGAGTGGGTTACTATTGTCAGTATCAAAGGATCCCGATCTGATAGTGGAGTCATCACATGTGGTGGAAAATTTACCATTTTGGGACCATCCCAACCACCCAAATCATCCGCTACCAATCTAAAGTCAATTCCCGATGGTTAGAATGTCTTAGACCAACTGAAAAGGACCCCCACCCAAACCTCTATCATGGAGTTACTAAAAATATCGCCTGCACATAGGAAAATCCTAGAAGAAGCATTAGCTACATCCTTTGTCCCCACAGATCTTGACACAGACTAGTTCCAAGCTATGGTCAGACACATTACCATGCCAAATCTCCTAGCATTTTCTAATCAGGACTTCCCAACTCAACCATATTAGAACCGTGCACTCCATCTCAAAGTCTTAGTCCATAAGAATAAATTCAAAAGAGTCTTGGTGGATGGAGGTGCAGGCCTAAATATTTGTACTCTCAAGCTAATAAAGAATCTGGGATTCTATGAAGATTTCATTGATAAAGGTAAGGGTATTACTATCAAGGAATATGATGATCAAGAACAAGTATCTCAAGGCACCATTCAACTCATTATTGAAGTAGGGCCAACAATCATGGAAACTGCATGCCAAGTCCTTGATCTCAAATTACCTTACAATATCCTCCTGGGACGCATGAAATCTCAAGTCCCAAAGAATGATGAGGGACCCACATTGCCATATATAGACCCATCTACTCTAGCCTCCACCTCTGAGACAAAGACACCCTCCATTCTGGACATCTCTGATATTAAATTCATTATCCAAGATAATGGGTGTGGGGATTATGAAATGAAAAAGAGTGCCTTTGTAATAGGAGAGTTACCCCAATCTCCTCAATCTCATGGGAAACCCCAACTGATTGACACACCATCTCAAACCTTTAAAGTAGACCCCTCTGGATTCAAAATATGGGGGGACCTAAGTTAGGAAGTGGTAGATGAAAAGGACATATCAAGCATATTGTATCAAGATAAAAGGCCCATACCTGATCTTCCCATGGACAATGACAACAAAGGACTACAATTAATGCAAGGATGGGGCTACAATAAAAATGAAAAACTCAGGAAAAATGACAATGGCCTGCTAGAACCTATCAATCCTAAGAAGCGTACAAGGAATCTTGGTCTTGGATGTACCCCTCTGAAGATAACCATACTTGGAAAAGGTGCCCCGGATAGAAAATTCAAAGCTCCTCCTCAGTTACTAGTGTCCATAGGTTTACCTTTAGATAACTATACCTATGATATAACAAATGTGTGTGATGAAGACCCCATCACTGACCTACCCATGCTATTCGAGGGTTCCTCCCTTTTAATGATTAGTACCCTATATTTTGAACCAAGTAACCAGACCAATGAGCTAAAACTTGTCTACCCCCAACTCATCAACTATGACCAACAAGGACTACCAATTTTAGACATGCTCGAAAATGATGAGGCTCTCTTAGAATCATGTGATTGTGGGATACTCTACCATGTGGATAACACACATGCATGCTATGGGGAAACGATTGAATCCCTCAGTTGCAAAAGTGAAAATTTAAGAATAATATCTAGGTCTTTGAGTGAAAACCACATTGTGGCACTCTCTGACCCAAAAATAGTAAAAACAAAGGATGTATCCAATGGTGAAAACCTCTCTAAGGTGCCAAAGGATGAGGGATTCAATCTTCCCCTTAGTGCTATTCATCAAGAAAAGTCAGCAATCTTAGCAGAAAAATGTAATCCAGTCAATCTACGGACCGAGGAAGCACTACATATCACCTTCTATGTAGAATCACTTTTGACAGAAGAATAGGAACTTCTAGTTGCTTTTCTAAGGGAAAGAAAGGTAAAATTTGCATGGACCTACACTAACATGTCTGGTCTTGATCCAAAAGTTGTGGTTCACCATCTACACGTCTATCCAAAGGAAAAACCAGTAAGAAAAAAGGTGAGAAAGATGCATCCACGAATAACATTACTAGTCAAACTTGAATTGCATAAGCTCCTTGATATTGGCTTCATATAGCCAATTGATTACCCAGAGTGGGTTTCAAACCTTTTACCAGTTTCTAAGCCCACTAGGGGCATTCACATCTGCACTGACTTCAGGGACCTGAATAAGGCATGCCCTAAGGATGATTTCCCTCTCCCAAACATAGACATGATTGTGGATATGACAGTGGAGCATGAAATGATATCACTAATGGATGGATTCTCAGGGTACAATTAGGTCATGATAGCTAAGGATGACCAACACAAGTCAACTTTCACTTGTCCATGGGGGACCTATTGCTGGAACATGATGTCGTTCAGGTTGAAGAATGCAAGGGCTACCTACCAAAGAGCTATGACACTAATCTTCAATGATATGATTCAAAAAATTGTGGAAAACTATGTGGATGACATATTAGCTAAATCAAGAAAGAAACAATATCACATAGCAACATTGAGCTCCATCTTTGACAGGCTAGAAGAATACAAGGTTAGGCTCAATCCAAAAAAGTGTGTCTTCGGTGTATAATTAGGAAAGCTCCTAGGGTACATTGTCTCTATGAGGGGAATCAAGATAGACCCTGCCAAAGTCAGAAATTATTGAGATGGAAGCACCAAGAACATTGAAGCAGTTAAGGGGCTTGCAGGGAAGGCTCCAATCCATTCATTGGTTTATAACATAGTTAGCAGATAAGGTTATGCCATATTCTTATCTACTCCACAAGGGGGTAGCATACAAATGGGACGAGAAATGTGATCAGGCCTTCAATAAAATCAAGGAGTACTTGTTGACACCACCGATCCTTATGCCACCAATTCCAAACAAGCCATTGATCCTATATATATTGGCAACAACAAAAACCATTGGCGCTCTCCTAGACCAACATGATGAAAACGAGAAAGAGAGAGCTATTTACTATATCAATAGAACCATGGTGGGACACGAGCTAAATTACACATTCATTGAGAAGGCTTTCCTAGTAGTGTTGTTTGTGGCACAAAATTTCAGGCACCATATGTTGGCTCACTAGATAAAAATCATTGCCAAAATAGATCCTCTCAAGTATCTCCTTTCCAAAGCAACACTCACGGGACAAACAGCTAAATGGGTCACGATCCTAACAGAGTATGACATTGAGTATGTAGAATGGAAGGCCATTAAGGGACAAGTAATTGCAGACCAACTAGCAGAGGTGCCAATATATTCAGAAAACCCATTGATATCAGAGTTCCCTGATGAGTCAATCTTTAATCTAAGTGTAGCAGATCGCTAGAAAGTATATTTTGATGGGTCCTACACACAACATGAGTCAGGAGCTGGGATCTTCTTCATTACACCACAAGGAGATTGTATACCAAAGTCATATAAGTTGTCTTTCCCTTGCACAAACAACATTGTAGAGTGTGAGGCTCTTGTCATAGGACTCGAAATAGTAGTACAATGGTAGATCATGGCACTCAAGGTCTATGGAGACTCACAACTTATCATCAACCAGGTCAATGATGAATACCAAATGAAAGATGATAAATTGACTCCATACAAGAAACTGGTGGAAAGCCTCAAAGAATTATTCATTGACATCACGTTTGAACAAATACCAAGGGAAAACAACAGAGCAATGAATGTTATGGCAACAATCGGATCGCTACTGGATATCCCACACAAAGTCCATAAACATGAATTTTTGGTAGAGTAGCTTCTCATACCAACATTCGAGGTAACAAAGTCTGAATTCATGTGTGAAATCATTGGTCCTGATGACCCTTGGTATCATAGCATTTACACCTACTTGCAAATAGGAATCCTCCCCACTGATATCACCCTGATCCTTAAAAGAACATTTGTCAAAAAATTCATCCTACTTTTTTATCTTAGGAGACACCCTATATCGTAGGAGTATCGAAGGAACCTTGTTACAATTCCTTAACCCTGAGGAAGCTTTGAATGCTTTAACTGAGGTACACAATGGAATTTTTAGATCACATTTAAGTGGTATGACCTTGGCTAAGAAATTACTGAGAACTAGGTACTATTGGCCTACAATGAAAAAGGAAGCTCACGAATATGTCTGAAGGTGTTTGCAGTTCCAACAACATGGGGACCTCATCCATGCACTAGCTCAGGAGCTTCAACCGATCATAACACCTTGGCCATTTTCACAAGGGGGGCTTGATCTCATTGGTAAAATCACACCCACCTCATCCAATGGACACAAGTTCATTATCACTGCCACAAAGTACTTTACAAAGTGGGTAGAGGCCACCCCGATGACCTATATCACAGAGAAGCAGATATCCAAATTCATCCTGAACTACCTCATCTGCCACTACGATGTTCCACAAGCCCTTATCTTAGATAATGGGAGACCTTTCAAAAACCAATATGTTCAAGAACTATTCCCAAAATTCAATATCCAACATCGCTTCTCCACCCCATATTACCCCCAGGGAAATGGCCAAGTTGAGGCTTCTAACAAAACCATCTTAAAAATCCTAAAGAAGACAGTCAATGAAGTTGGCCGCAACTAGAACCTATAGCTAAATCCTGCCTTATGGGCCTATCAAATGAGTATTTGCATGCCTACAGGTGCAACACCTTTCTTCCTGGTCTATGGATCAAAATCTATCCTTCCCATTGAGATCGAGCTCCCATCCTTGAGAATATCATTGCAAAATCTCATTACTAATGAAGAATATCAGGTGTTGTGGTTGAATGAGCTAGAACTACTGGATGAGTGGTGCATGGATGCCCTGAACCATCTACAGGTCTACTAGATCCATCTCAAGAAAAACTATAATAAGAAGATTAGGTGTTGGACCTTCAATTTGGAGAGCTTGTATTGAATGAGAATCAGAAGAATGTACCAAATCTAGACAACAAAGGAAAGTTTGAACCCAATTGGTTGGGACCCTTCATCATCATAGCAAGCTACAAATCAGGAGCATACCAACTATCAACACTTGAAGGTGAGCCTCTGCGGGAGCTTATCAATAACTCCCATCTCAAAAAAAATTATGCCTAAAATTACAAGGTATAAAATCCAAAAATACAAAAAAATCAAAAAACATAAAAATCCAAAAAAACATTAGAAAAAGGATTGAAAATAGTAAAGAAAAAAATTGTCCTCTAGTGAAAACCACTTCAATGGCTCTTTGGGCAAGTACCTTGGTGAAAACCTGAAAAATAGGCACCTTGTGTAAATAAGCACTTTCCATCCACCATGATCTCTATGGCTCATTATGTATAATTCAGCCATCGCATTCCATTGATCCATCCATCATCCATCCGTGTCTGCATCATGTCTTGATCCTGTGTTTGTATCATGATCCCTCCTAGAACTACTTGGCATGTTCCTAAGGTCAGTTTGTCCTGCCTATATTGGAATAGTCTATCGCATCATGTTGGGGGAATGTTCTTATACCTACATTGGATTGGATTCATGTATATTCTTGAAATCTTCCTTAAAAACAAAAAATCCAAAAATATTCATAAAATCATCTGAAAATCCAAAAACATCCAAAACATATCAAAATCCAAAAACACGTCAAAATGTCAAAAAAAGTCAAAAAAATAGAGTCATCTTGTCTAATTATGGGTCTCTGAGCTCTAAACGTAGGCAAGGTCATCATCGATGTGCCCCCAAGACACATTAGGTCAATCCTTTAAGATTCCATCACAATAAAATGGCAATCTACACATGTTCATATCCTCATCAATAAACGATTCTATGTCAGTCGAACTACGAGGTCTCTGCATGTATAACGTAGGAAAGGCTAATCTTTGATCAGCCCCCAGGGCCCCTAGGATAGGTCATTAGGTTAGGTTCTTGGTCAAAATCTTAGAAAATACCAAAACATTGGAAAACTTGAAAATCAAAACATTTGTAAAACATCTTGAAAATACCAAAAATAGCATCAAAACATTTCAAAATACCAAAAACATTCAAAAAACCCAAAAAATCATCCATCCCATCTCATGAAAACCCGCAATAAAACATCCACTCATAATAAATTATCATCACCCCCAACCTTTGGTGAAACAATTGGAAACAAGCATAGCAAATAGAAAGTGAAAAATCAAATGTCAAGGTCTCAAGTATAGGTCAGTAGGTAAACAAGTTGGTAAGCTCTTGGTATTAATAGCCCATCATCTAGTTAGTTCCAAAATCATCTAATAACATCATGTCCTAGGATGTATCCTTCCTACAATGGACATCAACATTAGGCATCACGGTAGTTTAGTCTTGGCTAGAGGTATGAAGGACATTAGCTAGTTTCTTTACTTGATCTTTGTCTTGTTGATTTATCTTATTGCGCTCATTCCAATGACCTCTCGATGATGTATAAACAAAAATATTTAGAGAGAAAGGAATGGGGCATTGATCATTATCTTTTTATCTATTGTGCTTGTTGGATATCCTTGTAATATAACCTTGGTCATGCTTACTTTGTTTGGTCTATAGGGAGAGTGTTTTGAATATCTTGTTGACCACATCTGAAGGTTCTACTTTTCTATGTTTTGGTTTGAGATGTTTGAAATATCTGAACTGCATCCTAAATAGGGTTTTGTATGCCAAGTGTGAGCAAGGATACTCCTATCTAATTATCAAGTCAAAGTCTATCGCACTAGGTACAACATCATCCTAGTTCTTTATACCTTGATGCATCGTATATATGTGTGCTATCAAAAATAAGGTAAGTAAGATATTTGTATCCCCAATCTCTGATAAGCAATCATCATTATCATCATGTTTTTTGTATCATCTCAAATTCAAGGGTTGATTTCTCTTTCTTCTATGTTTTCCAAATACTAATACTAATATGGTATCATGACATTCAGAAACAAAAACATCCATATATGCATCCATCCTACATCCACAAAACATCAACATACTGCATATCATTCATATCGTACATAATAGGAAACATCAATCATCTCATATACATTGCATTTTTATCAATCATAATATAGATTGGTTATTCTAAGCATCTCATAAACCATACATTTGCATAAAGCATCCATTGCATAAATCATATAGGCATCATCACATGTTGCATCATCCACACATACATCGCATATGAAAAGATACTAAAAAAAAGATAGGCATAACATCACATTTGCATCACATGACCACATAAGCATTATTAAAAGCATCACATTTTGCATCATGCATATTGCGTCATCATATTGCATATAGAAAAGATACTAAAAAAGAGATAGAACATATCATTACATTGCATCCATCACATAAAAATGCATCCACATAGATCCATCATAATATCACATAACATCATAACATAAAGCATCATAAGATAAATATACATCCATCCATCCATATATATATGCATCACATAAGATAAAATAAACATCACATCATATAAATGCATCGCAAGTCATCTCATATATATATGAAAAAAGATGAATGCCATGATACATCAGAATCAGATATATTGTATCGAATATACAAGAGGCTAGTCACAAAAGTTAGCCAATGAATGTATACACATCATAATCAAGTTGTACAAAAAAAAAAATGTCCTTGTGTACTCTCAGTATCCTGAGCTTCCCTTGCTCTATCCACCTTCATGATGGTTTCCTTGGCTCTAACAGTGAGACTTTGAGGGTTTCCCTGATGTGCCTACCTGAGGGGTCCTGGTGGGAGCAATCTGATTGAGATGGGAGAAATCTGGCTCCCTCCACTCCTATGTCATAGCTCTATAGTATACGGCCTTGTAATACGAGGGCTCTTGCATCGCCCGACCATACATCTCACTCAGAACTATGGCCTATCCCTGGATCTACTGAGCTACAGACTCTAGTTGTTTCCTTTGTCCTGTCTCAAGTGCAAGGGCCATATCAAAGTATTGCCTCATCTAGCACTCCTATTCCACCTCCTATCGAACCTGGTCCCTCTCCTACACCAATGTCTGTATCTTGGCCTGAGCCTACTGAAGCTTCCATGTAAGAACTTATATCTGCGCCTGCAGCGCTACTATCTGGCCGTCCCTAGGATTGAGACCTGGTGGTGGTCGTGGGGGTGGCATATGTGGCTGTTGTAGTGGTTGGACTGGTTCCCTCTGCCCAATAGGTGGCACCAATGCTGGGATTTGTCTGCCATGATCCCCACCCCCCTCCTATTCGTCCTGCGGCTGGCCTCAGGCTACTATGGAACCTGGCCAATCCTCAGTTCCCTGACCTATCCTCTCCTCGTGGTTGGAACTACTAGCAAAGTCAATTGAATAGGGGCATGGGCCCGCCAATATGCATCATAAGCCTGGGTCATCCCTACATCCACAGGACCATCAAAGTATACCCATGGCACCATAACCAGCTACCTAAAAGCATCGATCACCTGTTGGGGTGGGATCCTCTATCCCCATGTTGCCTCTCTGGACTTGCAGGCAAAGATGGTTCTCTACATATCATCAGGTACATCCTGCACCTCCCTGAACTAGCGAGCAACCCTATCTGGGAGGTACCACTCAACCATGTAATGCTCTCATCCCTACATGTATCAGGATTTCCAACAATAGAAAAGATGATCATCATTGTCATGCCATCTGGGAAAGTGGAGCCAAGGCCTCCACGTGAAAACTGTCATCTTTCCCAAAACCTACCTCTAGTGCAAGATGCCTGTGATACTTGTGAAGTGGAGGGTAGTCATCCCCCCATATTTGTACACCATAGGATCATCGCGGTCAGTCTGGACATTTGCAATATATGGCCTCAAGACGATAATGTGCTCGTTGGCCCACGTCTGAAGAAGGGTGACACCCGCTCCAATGTTGTGGGCCCCATTGTATATGACCTGATGCATATCATGATACAACGATGCTAAGACGACTAGCCCCCAGGCGTAGACGGTCATCTCCTCTGTCATCTAGGACCAAACAATCCCCCAACCAATGTTGCATCCCTAAGCTCGTCGGTCGGGAACAAGGACTCCTGAGATCAATGCACCAATGAACAATGTCAAATTAGGAGCAATCCCCTCATAACGACAAAGGTCTATCTGGCTACTATCCACCTCATACAAGTCGACGCCAAATAAAGCGAAAATGGAATCACCATCAACCTCGATGTCGTAGATGATACACTTACCATGAATCAAGATTTGCAGGATCTGCCACATGTCCTTCAAGATAACAGTGGCCTCACTAGTCGGTAGGTGGAATGAATAGGTCTCGCTCTGCCATCTCTTGACCAAAGTTGTCATCATTGCGATGTGCGTCTGCACCTCAGGAATCTAAGCAATATGACCAAAACTAATTGCTCCAAGGAAAAACAGGGCCCAATCTGACAAATTCCTAGCTCGACACAAAAATTGGCTCCTGTGCTCCTTCAAATGGAGCACCAACAAGACCTCCTGCAACCAAAATGCGCACGTCAAAAAATCACAAAACGAATGCCTTTTCAAAATTAAAAAATCCTTCAAAAGCAAAAGTGAGTCGGTATGTCAAAGGCGACACGGCCTTTTCAAAAGTGACGCTCTGCATCTTGCAAATGTGGTGCTATAAACAAATGTGACGCTATCCTACAGAGGCGAGTGGGCATTTCTACATAATGCTAGAACCTCCTAGGGCCGCATGATGTTATCTTACAAAGGTGAGTCGACATTTTTGCGCGACTTTGGAATGCTAGAGCGTCGTGCGATGCTCCACTACAAATGTGGGTTGGCATCTGCAAAAGCGACTCCACCCATAACATTTGTGATGCCCTAGGGAGCTGCTTTTGGCCGACCTAAAGATACCCTAATAAATGCATGGAAAACATGAAAATCGAGAATTTTTTTGAAAGGCATACTGGGAGTCCTGCATTTTGAGGCCTCTGGAACTCGTGAACTCGATCTGTTTGATGCCTAGGAAGCACACAAACAACCATTTCGTCTACACCTCAAAGAAAAATCGACAGAATCTCTAGAAGGCAAGTGAGCAAATGATTTAAAAATGACCCTCCTAACCCCTTATATGCAATTTTTTCTGGGATTTTTGGGTATTTTTTAGGCTTTTTGAACCCATTTAATTTTTTTTTTACTAAACAAAGCCTGTTTTGTTCCATTTTCGCCGTCATAAGCCTAAATTCTCATCCCATGGGTTGTTTTCCACTCCTGAATCATCATTGAATCTTTTTCATGAGCTCGACCTAATTTTGCAATTTTTGCCCGATCTCTCGAGGGGGCAATATGGCAATGTAATTTATTTTGTTGGGGCAACAATAGGTCATCCAAAAAAATAAGAAAATTTGAATTTTGATCATAGCAATGTTATTCTTTGAACCGACACAATAGGTACTTTGCTTCAAAGAGGGGAAAAATGTAGACATGTAAAATGTCTTGATTGATATTATGCATTTGATTCTAATCAACTAACATTGTTTCTTCCTAAATCACTTCAAATTGATCAATTAATTGAATAATCAACATTATTTAATTAAAATCAGCAAATTTAGCTATTAATCAAATAATTAAATTTATTGAATTAATTCACCCTTCTTCTAACTGATTATTCATCTTATTTAATTAAATCAAATAATTTAATTAAATCCTCTTAATCCTCTCATTTGATTAAAAATCAATCAAATCAAATGTCACATCTCCTAATCCTCTCCAATTAATTAATTTTGGATTAATTAATCCTAAATCAACTTTAATCATCATTATCAAATCCTCCAACTTTTAACTCCTCAAGAATTAAATCAACCATGGCCAACTAACTAGTTTGCACATAAAATCAATTTCTTCTAATTATCTAATTACCTCAATTATCCTCACAAAGGAATATTCTAAGGAATATTCCTCTCAATCACCTCTAATTCAATTTCCCTCCAAAGGTTTTCAAAAACCTTTCACATTTGCATTTAATTCTCTTGCAACATTTCAAATCATCTTACATCCTCTCAAATCTCATTCAATAACTCTTACAACAATTTCAAATTCTCAACCAATAACATGTACTTCTCTTCCATCCTCATCCACTCACACATTTCCCAAAATGTGCTCCAACTTCCTCCAATAGAATTGTGACACTTGACACATTCTCATTGACTCTCAATTTATCCCACACTCATCAAATCCTCTCATTCTTCAACCCTTGGCTTCTATAAATAGAGGCATCATTTTCATAATATGGACCCACAACTTCATGCATTATCAGTATAGCCATTTGAGTTCTTAGTTTTCCATCATTTTTAAGCATCTTAGCTAGATTATAGTCAATTTCATCTTGGAATCTACACTACATCAAGTGTATCAAAGGGATTGGAAAAGGGATTTTTTCCACATCAAAGGAGCACCACTCCCCCTATGGGATGAAGGTTTTTCTAGTTTAATTTAAATTACATGCTTCATTATGTTAATTTCTTTTTTATTTCATGTTTTCTCTTGAATTGGTTAAAGAATCTCATAGGGAGCATTAGATTTGCTTTTCTAACATGTTTGACTCTTGTTTGATGATCTCTTGTTAGCCTGTGCAAGTTTTGTGCTAACAATATGTATATATGTGTATATATATTATTTAATTAAATACGTACATATATACTTATATATTAATGTATACAAACATATTATTATTTTAATATCTTTACAAGATATATATATATATATATATCTTTACTTATGTATGTATATATATCGATAGGTATATATATTACGTGCATATATATTGTATCGATATGAATATGCATATGTATGGTGTGTCTACGTATGCGTATACATAGGTATTTCTACCTATGCATGCTCATGCACACATACTCTCGTATATATGAGTTATCATATATATATACATATTTATAAATTTATTATATATACATATCCATCTATATATATTTAAATACACAAAGTATATGTAATGTTTCAATACAAGGATTTAACACTATGAATCAAACCAACTAAAAAATCATAGAGAATCAAAGACAATCACCCAAATAGTCCTGTTAACCCAAAAAGCTATCAACAAGCTTTACTTATCGACTCATAGCCCAAACTAACTTGACAAAGCTTGTCTAACCTAGTTCATGAGTGTGTGCATTAACTCAAGTAGGTAGATTAATGGCATCCATACCAACTTCCTCTCTTGGGTGATACTATCCCTCTCCTCATTGGACAACTTATTCTTTCCTACATCCAACTTAGTACATCATGAATGAAGTTAGCTAATAACATGAAAATCATACTCATCATATATCATTTGCATCATTAAAGCATTTGAAAAACAATCTCATCATAATGTATATTCATATATTTCATTCATCCATTAGACATATTAAAGTCATAATCTTGCATTTAAAATCATATTTACTCATAAAGGTAAAATTTATCTGGTAACTTAGAAATGGGGTTTAACATATCCTCCCTATTATGAATCATCATCCCCAATGATTTAGAGTATCAAAATATGTAGATAAAGTCAAATAAAGGCTTTACTTTCAATTTTATAAATCATGTAAGAAATAGGTAAATTTATATTAATCTCAAACTAATCTTCCCTCATAGCACTGTCCCTTGCAATCTCATCCTTTTGGACCTTGCACCAAGTGACCCTGTGAACACATTGGAAGAACTTGCATGTTTCAAGCAATTTTCTCCCTTAAGAACTATACATCATAAGTACATTAATAATGACTCATACATGACACATACATCACAATGACTGGAAAAACATGATCACATTGGCTAACACTCGATTTACCTTAGTGTAACCCAAATAGAAAAGGAATGTAGGTGTATTACTCACTACACTGTGGGTCCCATCCTTTCCTTCAAACTTCTGCACCATCGGGAAACTTAGAACCAAGAACGACCATCACTGGCACTAAATCCCATCTTAAGCATAGTACTACTCTTAGATACATGGCAATCTTGAGCATAATAGTACGACTCCTTGACTCGTGCTTCATATTAATAAAGCTTTCCTACCTATCATTCTTCTATGCTTATTTCTTTCTTTGATAATCCTTATCTACTTTTCCATTTCTGACAACATTTCTAGACTAAGGCTAATCCTACCTCTTAGCTTATCCCAACTTATAGGAATTCAATCCTTCCTTCGATATAATGTTTCCAATGGATCAAAATTTTATTGCAAAGTGATAAGAATTATAAAATTATCTTACAAATCCATCAGGACTTGGTTTATCTTTTTTCCTAACTAGTTGTCTTAGGGTGATAACCTAAGCTTATATTAATTTGAATCTCCAACAAGGTGATTATGGTTTACTTAAAACCTTAATGTTACTTGTGTGTCCTTATCTAAGATATCCTTCCTAGGAACACCATGTAATCAAGCACTTACTTTACGCAAATTATAGTTATGACTAATACCCCACCTGTCAAATTTTCCAGTATAAAATTGGCTACCTTGGTGAGCCTATCTACCATTACCAAAATAACGTTATGCCAAATCCTTGACATAGGAAGATGACAATTATACCAATAATCTACCACTTTCTCTCTAGAATTTCATGAGAATGTAAAAGTCTTGTTGGGTGATGACATCTTGTCGTCACCCCCTAGAACTTTGGACGATTTGCTACAAACCTTACAACATCTCACTCTATTTCCTTCTAAAATTGTAGTGGTTTCACATCAGTGAATAATTTTGTTATTCCATATTTCCCTAAATATGGCACCAATCAAAATCCATATCATACCTTACCCCTAACTCCTTTGAGTCTGGTACTTAGGTTCTTTGATTCTTAGTAGTCCATTCGTATTAAATGAAATATCTTCCTTGGACTTATGTCACATTTTATTTTAAAAAATATAATGAATAAGTATTGTCGAGGAGATATGTCTCTTTCGACATTGGTGCATCCACAACTTGGTTTTTCTTGCCTTTTAAATAAATAATTTTGAAGTCATAGTCCAATTTCAGCTCAAGCCATCTCCTTTGGTGAGAATTTAAATTGGTTGAGTAATAATTAGTTTTAGACCATTCCAGTTTGTTATTGTCTCCAAAAATTTTCCAAATGATCAATGCATACATAGTTACCAAGCATGAATGATTTATGATAGCTTAAAGTCATGTGGAGCATGATTTCATTCATATATTCTCAATCTCCTAAACTTATAGGTAATAATTTTCCATTTTCAAATAATCATACCGCCTAACCTTTTTCCAAAGCATTAATGATAATAAAAAATTGGTCTTCCAAAACAAGAACTTATAGAATTATGTTGTAGTTACTTCTCTTTCTTTTGGTCAAAGGCCTCTAACTTTTCTCTAACTATTCCAAATCTTTCAATAATAATTCCAATAGATTATCCTTTAAATTTAAAAACCTTTTTGTGGTCATAAGAAACTTTAGATATAATATTTTTTATCTGAGAACCATTTCTAAGAAAAAAAATCATTTTTTTTATCATATTGGAGTTACATCATCAAACTTTATTGAATAGGGAACTTATTTGTATCTTGATCTTTTATTTATTCATATACTACTCTTCTTCCCCTCTTGGTGTTTTCAAGGCTCATAAAATATTAGTCATCTTAAAAGTTGTACTCTTATTTTCTCATGGAGTACTTGACATCCTTTTACTTGGCCTTCTTTAGTTGAATGACTATTACTTGCCTTTCTTACCCCCACTAGGTATACCTTGCAATTACTTTTTGTTCCCAAGGTTATTTAATTATTCTTCCAATTTGGCAGCATAGTCTCTTTCCATATTCAATTTACTTTGGAACATCTTCCAATTATCTAACATAAATTTACTTCCATTAATAAACTTGTAAGTTCAATTTGAACTTCAACCAAACTATGCTCTATATGAGCTCTTGTCTAGTTAGTATGCTTTATTGTCCAAGTTTTTTCCTTCCAAACAACTTCTCTAAGAATTTTTTGTCCAAAATTCTTGGTAATTTTTCTTTTAATCATAGCCTTAGACACTTCAAGGGTTGTTTGGTTTCTTGTTCTCATTTTAAAGTCTTGACTCCAAATTGATCATTCCCGTCTGGTCGATGGGATCATGTTAGTTTTCATCTTTACTTTTATGAGTTGCTTCTATTTCTGACCCATTCTAGTCTCGGACCTTTACTCTAAGGTACCAACTCCCATTATTAATTTCAATTATCATTGCTATATTTCAATCTTATTTTGAATTAGGATTTTCATTTGAAAGGTTAGCTTGCCTCTTGGATGCCTCTCTAGTTGGTTATGATTCACAATATGTTGAGTTTTCCACTTCACCTAAAAAATTTCAGTTTATGCTAGCAATTAGTTTCTCCAATTAAGCATTTATATCAATACACATAACCTTCTTACTTATCCTAGGTGCATTTCTTCTGCAACCCAAGGGAATCTCTATATAATTTGTTGATTTAGGAGTTTTAACCTCTAGGGATGAATCTCTCTTTGTCCCAAAGTTAGACAAATTTTAGGAATTTGATTTCCTTATTGTTTCCCTTGTTCTTCTTTTCCTTTTCATCCTAGCACAAGAAATTTTCCACATTAACCGTTGATAATATTTACAAAACACTTCCATAATAAGCTTATAGGTCCAAGTGTTGAACCTAGTAGCTCTGGTACCACATGTAACATACCCAAAGTTTACCCTATTTATTTCACCTAAGTTTTAATTCAAAATAGTGAAAAGAATCAAGTTCACAAATACATAGAAATAAAATTTTCCTTTTCAATAACACATTTGCATATTTGAAATAAACCCATTTCATATTATATTGCATGAATAAAATAACATTACATAATCCCAACTAATTGATTTCATCTTTCATATACATTTACAAACTGATACAAGATCATAATTACAAATCATAGCTTACAAGAGCTTAATGGTACAACAATATATTGGCCAATATTTCCACAACTATAACACATATCTTCATATTCTTCTGTTTCTCAAGATTTAGCTACCAACTGCATGAGGGAGAGCATCACCCAACTAATTTTTTTCCAACCACGAACTTAATGCGGTCCCCCACACATCTTCCTATTCAGTAAGATGGCCCTACCCTTCAATGAATATTTTGGTATGGAAACCCTCTAATATAATGCCTACCTAAGCATGGTGTTGTGTCCTACATAACTAGAGATGTCATACACTAGATTCATGCCTAACATGCATGACTCTCTGTGATAGCTTGCAATCTTGGCTCACAGTGAATCGACAAAGTGTACACAATGGCATCTACACTTACTTTGTCCAAAGTTTTGATATATAAACCAAATCCACTTTCTACATGAAGCGGTGCCATATTTTCACCCACCCCCTCACTCTACTTGGAAACTCTATTGACCATAAATAACTCCCAGCTAGGTTTACCTCAATATAACATAACAAGATTCTATTCCAAAAAGTGACAGCATCCTTAATTTTATCTAACTGACCAAATAGGTTAATCCTAACCTTTGGTTTACCCTAACCCAAGGAATAAACTAAGTTCCTACTTTCAAGTAAATATGAGTAATCGAGAACTTAGGTTCTCCACTCAAGGATAAACTACCAACATAGGTTTATTCATCATATCTTAACAATGATGACATAATGCTTCTAACATGATATTAACCCCTTTGCATTACTAACATCATAGCTTATGCAAGCATATATTTAACATACTATAAGCTAAATATCATCATAATTCCTTCTAAATAGTTTCACACAATTATGTCATACAAACATGACTTGATCATAATAGCTATATACATAGATCATTCCACTAAGATTCCTCAACCAACTTATTTTCAATTCTAGCTATATGCACAAGCTCTATTCAACAACTATAATAATCAACAATAATTTACACAAGCACTTGCAATCAATATCAAAACATAGTTTCAAAAATAGAAAAGAGTAATGGATAAGAAAAACTAAGCATGCCTAGAAAGTATAGCTTTCCTGAAGAATTTGAAACTCTGTGCTCAATTCCAGTGACCTAACTTGCTATCTTCTCCAACACAACCTATCTCCAATCTAACCAATCAATCTAAGCTCTCAACTCTCAATAATTTTCTCTTACTCATGATGAAATTTCTCCTCCAAACTCACAAATAATTACTCTCAAACTATCACAATGCTCTCACATAAATAACTCAGCAAAAGAACAACAAATTAACATAAATGATCAATCACAATGAACAATGATAATGAACACAATGAACAACGAAATAAGAAACCATCGACCTCTATTTATATTGATTAAGAGAGAGACTCAAAACTTAAATATAGCTATGAAATTCACAACCTTTCCTTCCCATGCCAGCCATGGGTTTTGCTGGTAGAAAATTTTGCAAATGTATCTCACAACTCTCCATAATCTTCCTCAAGTTGTCGCAACCCATTGACAATTTCTTCCCTTTCATTTACTGTACATTGACTCTGTAGAAAACTCCTTTCTCATAGCCTATGGAGTCCACATACTTCCTAGTTTGCTTCTTATGTCAGTCATGGATTTTTACAATTTGCAATGTTGAAATACTCAATCACATCTTTTAATATGGAGTTGTGTGTGGTATTTTCACAGTCTTTTTTGCTCTTATATTCCCATCATGGATTTTCCATTCTTTTAGCTTGTTTATGGTTCCTACAATGGAGCTATAGTTTTCACAACAATCATTTACAAATGCACTTAAAAATAGAAACAAACTTCTCTCACCACCTTGCCATTCACATGGCAATTTGACTAATTCAATAGTGTGGGTTGTTGCCATATATGTGGCATAACATACATGACTTTATGCAACATTTACTTGCTTATCAATATATGATACCATTAACTCTTATATCACATTACTTCATGTGTGAGACTTTCAACTTTAAACACTTCTTATCCATCACATTATATGTGTGAGTGGCATATTAATATATCAATATATATATATATATATATAATAAACACTTGTTATTATAATATATATATATATGTATTAATATACATATTCATAATAATACATTCATCAAATCTAACACACACATGTGCACACACACACAGATATATATATATATATATATATATATATCTTGTAAAGATATCAAAATAATAATATGTATGTATACACTAATATATAAGTATATATGTACATATACATACATACATATACACTAATATATAAGTATATATGTACATATACATACATACATATATACTTATATATTAGTGTATACATACATATTATTATTTTGATATCTTTACAAGATATATATATATATATATATATATATATATATATATATATATATATATATATATATATATATATATATATATATATATATTGATAGGTATATATAAAATGTATATATATTTTGTATCCATATGAATACACATATGTATGATGTGTCTTTGTATGTGTATACATAGGCATTTCTACCTATGCATGCTCATGCGCACATACACTATGTGTGTGTGTGTGTGTGTGTATATATATATATTTATTTATTTATTATATATACATATCCATCTATATATATTTAAATACAAAAAGTATATCTCATGTTTCAATACAAGGATTTAACACTATGACTCAAACCAACTAAACAAGCATAGAGAATCATAAACAATCACCCAAGCATTCCTATTAACCCAAAAAGTTATCACCAAGGTTTACTTACCAACTCATAGCCCAAATTGACCTGACAAAGCTTATCTAACCTAGGTCACGAGTATGTGCATTAGCTCAAGTAGGTACATTAGTGGTTTCCATACCAACTTCCTCTCCTAGGTGATACTCTCCCTCTCCTCACTAGATGGCTTGATTCTTTCCTGCATCCAACTTAGTGCATCATGAATGAAGTTAGCTGATAACATGAAAATCATATTCATCATATATCATTTGCATCATCAAATCATTTAAAAATAAATCTCATAATAATGCATATTCATATATTTCATTCATCCATTAGACATATTAAAGCCATAATATTGTATTTAAAATCATATTTACTCATAAAGGTAAAAGTAATCTAGTAACTTGGAAATGGGGTGTAACAACTTGAGGTATAGAGTGTTGAAAGGGAATGCTTCTTGATATTTCCTAGGATTGAATGTGATCCCAAGATAGAATAGGAAAATAGTTATTAATTAAGGGATAATTAAATTTTATTGGGAACTAAAATAAACCAACTAATTATACAGTATAATTATAGAACTTATGAAGGGTCGATATGCGAGTAAGGTACATACCACACTTTGGGAGTTCTTGGATATTGTTGATTGGGTACCCACACCTTGTAAATGGGTTGCATACTCAATCTTATATGGTCATACCTTGAAGCTACTACAATGGAACTCCATGTCTTACCTGTAGAATCCTCATCCTTGTTGATATTGGATTTTACATCTGACATATGTAGCTAGGAAAGGTGTCTCAACCTTTCTCCTAATGTTAAGATTACAAAAGGTGTAAATTTTAGATATACTCATTTTTTGGTCTATAGGCTTAGTTTTTGGCCAAACTAAAAATTGTTCGTTTCTCAGCACTACCTACAAGGGTGCACATTATTTAGATCTCTTCAAGTACTTCAATTTAAAATCAATGGGTGCAATACTAATCAATTGTGTATAGAAAAGTAACATTAGTAAATCTAATTGAAAGAAACTTAACTAAAATAACTCTACCTAGAAATAGATTCAAATAAATAGCAATTGTTGTAGGTAACTATAATAACTATTATAGGTAACTATTCTTATGAAGGAAATGACTTAATGACTCAACTATGTTGCAAATTACTGTAGTAACAATTCAAATTAATTGTAACTAGGAAAGAAAATTTAGCAACTTGTCCTATTATAATTAAAAATATAAACTACTAGGAGTATTGTAGTACTTCAAGTGGCCCTTTCTTGAGTTGATACAATCCCATAATATCGTTCTTCAAATCTTGACTCATAGATTCATGAAAATACTATATCCTTCTTTACTGCAATTCAAACATACAAAACTAAGAACAAATTATTTGATAGACAATACTTATATTCCAATCTACCTAACAAAAAATATCTAGCTAGCTTGGCTTCTCACAATATTAGACATATGCATAAGATATTTGAGAGTTTTATTATTCCTGGACTAAAAAAAATTGTGAACAATTGTCGACTCTCCCAAAAACATAAGAAGAGGACTACATCTCATTTTAAGCAATAATGAAAAGCTAGTGGAGGTAAGAGTGTCAAAACTTATTGCAAGCCATAACCATTATTATTACAAGTATCTTCTTTCCTTCATGACCTAATGGTAGAATAAAGTAGAAATATGGATTGATCCATGAATACTCTTCGACCAATACCTACATCGACTTCAAAAAATTACACATGTTGTAGTTGATCACCCTATTTGACTATGGAAAACATACATCTTTTTGATGTGGGTTGATAGTTCCTTTGTTTTGGGTCAATAAATCCTTCTTTATAGGGGTTAGCTTATTCCAAGGATATCTTTCCTCATTAATAACTATAATCAACATAAAAATCCATTAAATTTCATAGACATTCAAAGATTCATACAATTTTTTATCAATATAATATATCATTAATTTTTTAAATACTTAATATATGTGAAAATATTTAGGAATGTCTTTGAAACTTACAAAAAAATATGATGAAAACTATGAAACTAAAAAAATGAAAATAGAGAAATTCTAAGACTCATCACTCCCCCTAACTTGGCTCTTTGCTTGTCCTCAAGCAGTTCAGGGTATCTATTTATATTGAATGCAACTTCCTTGTAGTCCATTATATCAGTGAATCCTTCCCCCTACTTTAGGTAGAATACCTTTTTTCAAATATTATTTCCCACCTAGCTTGCTCTACTACCCATTATTCTTCCCTTCTTCTTGTCCAATGTAAAATTAAAAATAGGAGAATGGGAGGATTAACTGTCAAAGAAAACCAAGTGATTTGATGTTGTAGGGAGGCTTTGATATACTTATGTGTTCTTATAACTACTACCAAGTAGTTAAAAATAGAATGGGGTTCCTTATTTTTTAGTTCTCTCTCATCCTGTTCCAACTACCAGTTCTTGAAATCTTTTATAATCTCTTTCTCTGCATTCCAAAATAAATCCACTTCAGGTCTATCCACAAGGTTAATATGTTCCTTAACTACCTCATTAGGTTCCTTTGCCTCAGCTCTAATATGAAGGGGAAGTGACTTATCCCTGTCATGATAATATTTTCACAATTAACCTCTCTAATGTTCATTTCTAATGAATGAGGCTAATGCTTTTATTTGAACATCTCCCACAAAAATTAGTGGGTTCTAGGCAGTATCATACGAAATGACCAGATTATGCAAGTAAAATTCATACAGTTGATCCTACATATCAAGTGTGGCATCATAATAAGATTTTAAGAATAATTTTGGTGATTATAATAAAACTAGAAGATCACTAATTAACTAGATGAATTGGAAACTCAAAATAAAAAATTTGTAAAAATAGGATATAGACCCTAGCAAGTGGTCTGCATTTTAGGAGTCGAATTGTCTTATCAGCTATTTCTTTCTTTTTCACCTTTAACCTTTTAATATTTGAGTCCTTATTTTGAATTTCTCTAGTATGGTTCATTATCAATTCAAATATTTCCATATAGCAGATTCTTTTTGACTAATAGAAATATTCCATTTTTTCCATAATTATATTCCAAGGGTAACCGAGGTGGGGGTTTTGGTGTTGCTTGGAAATAATTTTTCTCCTCAAGTTATTATTTTTTCTTATTTCTTTCAATGATGACCACCTAGGCCAACCTATCCAAACTTGCTCCTTGTTGCTCATAAACATGCAACTAATTTTTTAATTCTTTGACCTTATTATCCAACCTAATCTCTTTTTATTGGTAACCCTTTATTTGTTCTTCTACTTTAATTTTTTGTAGAGCTCCTTACAACTCATTAAATTCATGTTTTCCTATCAAGAGTAATTCCTTCTCATCTTCCAAAAATAATTCTTCATTAGTCTCAACTAGTGAAGAAAATTATTCTTCAACTGCTAGACTGTTATGAGGTCTAAGTTTCTTCCTTGTTATAAATAAATCCTCCTTAGATTTAAAAGTTGAACTGGTTCTCAAATAAATAAATTATAAACCTTTTGATTGTTATTGATAATCAAGTAATTTTATTTTTTTTAGTCTATTCTAGACTTTATCATCACAGTCTTATCTTGTCTAGAATGGACCTTCCCTCATGTAATGTTATTTTCCTTAAGGCAGTGCGACCGCCTTTTAGGTTGCATAAGCTTTCTCTGCTTCTTTTTTAGGTGTGGATGAGGAAGGTGTACTTTTTCCTTTACGCTTCTTGGACGTAGTAGGGATTTATATGGTAACATGGTTTTTTGACTCTGCAGGTGCTGCAGGTTATGTCCTAGAGTCTGCAAGTTGGATTTCTTGTGTCTTTAGCTCTGGTTATGTGTCACTGTTGTAGGTAGGTGATTCAACATTTCTAGGAGAGGGTGTATGTTCCTCTTCCCTTTCTATAGACAACTCATTCTCCTCTTGAGCCCTATTTACTTCATCTAACCCAAGCCTTAGAGGCATGTCATTTATATTGTTACATGCTAGAAAATTTTCCCAAGAAATATTAGGGAATTGGGTTCTAAGGTTTATTTTTACCAATAAAGTGACCAAATAGTAATAAGACAAGGAATACTAGTTTCTCTTTCTTCTGTACTCAGAAAAAATTTGTTTCAACAAGTTATACAATAAATTCAATATATTCACCAATCTTTAATGGTGAAGGTGACTTAAGAGTTTAAAATGTACTATGTATAAAAGAGAATTTCTACCATCAAAAGTCAAATATTTGATTATGTATACAACAATAGATGTCCATAACCATGGTAGGGAAATTTGTTTAGTACCTTGAGTTGAGGAATCTAATTTCTCTCCTAGTCATATGAACTCATTTGAAGCTAAAATTGCATCTTCTTGTACAAGAAATTCTTCTCCAACCATGGGAAATTCAAAGAATTTTACAACTACTACCTCTGAGACATCCACTCTCAAGCCTATGACTATGGCTTCAACATTTTTCACTGTACTAGAAAATTATTGTCATTACCTCATTGAACTCTATAAGATGAAGGAAGTGACCCAACCACCTAGCTTGATGAAAAACAAGAAAACATAGTTGGTCTTCCAATAGTAAATTATGGGATGATGTTTCTTGTCTAATGATGTCTCCTCCCATTTTGGAGTTTTGTAACCTTTGTCAAACAAATTCTTCTTCAATTTGTTTGTTGTTTTATGCCTTGATTCTTACTTATATAAATATTATAACCTTTGTGTTTGGAACTTTGCAAAGAATTTTTTTAAGCAGGTATACACAACTCTTTTCAAATTTGATTATGATAACTGAATTAATCCTCCCCCAAATTAAGGTTGAAATTTTCCCTCAAATGGTAAGGTATGAGAACTACGAAGGGGATAATTTTTAAAGAATTGTAGATATAGAAGCTACATGAATGTGAATTCCATATAAAATTATAGAATTAATGGTAATCATAGTTTATAATACGGAAATACCTGGAATTGGTATGGTGATGGGAAACATGGCATGTGGGATGTGATTTGAACGTTGCCAAGTAGAAACTAGTTAAGATAAATAAATTATCGAAGTCAATGGTGGTATTATCAAAACGATGGAACCTATCCAAATAAGGATCGATGGAAAAAAGAAAGCTACAACATGCATGGAATTGATTTATTATGACATGACATGTTATCTATAGATGGTAGAGAATAGGAGTAGTTGCATGTAGAGATGAAGAGAATGATGTACAACTGAGAGTGATAGTTATTGTGTGTAGAGTGCTAGTGAGGTGGAGGTAGTTTCTATGAGAAGTAGTAGAATAAGTCTCTTGTGTAAATGCCTTGGGGTTATTGCTACGTCCCATGAGAAGAAGTGCTTGTTACTTGTTTCAAGTAGCCAAAAATAGATTTTTCTTGTGGTACAAGTTATAAGAGATGTAGTGCACGTGATTATATGTGTGTTTTTTATTTTTATCTAAGGATCATACCTACTATATATCAGTAGGTGATTTTTTGGGAATAGGATGCCATTTAATTGCAATCCTAAACATTATTTCATGTATCTCCTAAGTCCTTGAGGATTAGAAAGAGAATAAATTTGAATGAAATGAACATGTAAATTGACATTTTTAATTAATTCTAAATGATAGGAACATGTGGGGTCACCCAAGAAGAGCTTCTACAAAATAGGAGCACATGGGGCGCCCACATGGAAGGTGGAACTCACCTCGAGTTAAGTTAACTGTTTGGAGAAGATAACACTTCATTAATGGATGCAAAGATCCTAGAAGTTAGGAATTGATATTTACATGAGTGGAGTTCAGTTCAGTACAGTTCATTATCAATTTAGTTCAGTTAGTTTAGTCATGGTTCAGTTATCTTTAGTTGCATGTAGTTAGTTTCAGTTGAATGCTAGTTGACTTCAGTTGACATGGAATGCATGATTAATGACTTGAGTTGCATGATAGATAACAGGGGATGATCAACCATGCATGATATTTGCATGAATGGTGGAGAGATATGTTTCAGTTAACAAAGATTGACTTAGACCCACCTTGGGTGCCCAAGTTGGCACCTTGGAGTTAACACTTTTGCATGAGAAGATATTTTATAAGGCTGAGTTAAGTGGGCCCATTCTTGGGCACCAACTTTGAGGAGAAGCTTACAAGATATCTTTGTAATCAACGTTGAGTCAGGACTTTAGTTTGGGACGCCCAAATTGATGGACTTGGTTTGACATTGTTTTTCATGGAAGAACTCTACTTGCAAAGAATAGGCGTAGGTTTTTGAGAGAAAGCTTTGTGCTTTGTAATTGAAAACTCTTTGGAGTTTTCAAGGCTCATTATTTTCTATTTATTGCAACAAGTTGAAAAGAGTTTTATCATATTTTATTGTAGGTTGTGAAGAATATTTGTTGAAGGAAAAAGAAGCATCTCAACCAAGGATTGATAAATAATTATTGTAATCTTATTCTAAGGTTAAATAATACAAGAACTATTGATTCTGGTGGTGGAGTTTTTTCCCGAAAGGGTTTCTCCACGGTATATGTTGTGTCACTTCTATCTTTTGGTCTTATTCTTCTACAATCTTTTGTCTACTTCTACAAATGGTAAAATGAATCTAAACAGATAATCATCCACAAAGAAATTGTAACAAAGAACACTTATTAGATCTACAATCTCATAGTTTTACAAAGTATTAAGCTACATAATTACCTCCATTTTCAACATTTGGTATCAGAGCTAATAGTTGGGTAGAGTTTGGGATGCCTTTCTCTTAAAATTTTGAAGGTTTTTTGGCTGTAGTGGGAGATTTTACTATTGCGTTATTGCCAATTTTGAAAAATAAGTTTGTTACAATGAGTTTTAATTCTTGTTTAGATATTGAAAGATTCAATGGATCTAATTATGAGATGTGGAAACTAAAAATGAAGGATCTCCTTGAAGAGAGAGATCAGTGGTTAGTTATTGGTAATGAGACAAAGTCACCTACACCGATGTCAAATGAGGATTGGGATAAGCTTGATAAGAAGGCAAGAGGGACCATAAGATTATATCTTGTTGATGTTGTTCTCTTGAATGTTTCAAATGAAACTATCACATATAAGTTGTGGAAGAGGATAGGTGATATCTATGAAACCAAAAGTCTTACTAATAAGTTGTATCTGAAAAGACAGTTGTATTCTGTAAAGATGAAAGATGGTGATTCTATTGCAAATCATTTGAATACTTTTAATTTGATTCTAAGTCAGTTAGCATTTGTAGATGTAAAGCTAGAAGATGAAGATAAATTCATTTTGTTACTTTATTCTTTACGAGAGTCTTGGGAAAATCTAATTGTTGCTATCAATGGTAGTGGTGCAGATCCTAAGATGGACAATATAATTCCTACTCTCCTATCAAAGGAGATGAGGAGGAAGTCTAAAATAGAAATCCAAGATTCCTTGATTGTAAAAGGTAGGCCTGAGAAAAAGGAACCTAAGGGAGACAAGGAAGGAAAAGGTACGTCCAAAGGACGGTCTGAAACCCCTAGTAAGAGTAAGGTAAAGTGTTGGAACTGTGGGAAACCAAGACATGTGAAGAAGGATTGTAAGAACAAGAAAAAGAGTTATGATTCTTCTATAAAGGAATCCTCAGATGATGGTAATCATGCATTGATCATTTCATGTAAAAATGTAAGTGATGACTCTTTGCTTGATATTTCAAAGTGATCTTCATGAAGAGGATGGTAGTCATGATGCCATGTGTAGCTCGTACCACGGTTCAATGGGAGTTGTTGGTAGTGACGTGGATGCATCATTGGTAAGGTTATCTTCATGAGATTGGGGATATATTTTTCTCATTTAGAGTGGTTTCTATTATGTTATGGTTTACTCTTGTTGCATTAGAGTTTGTCATGGTACTTGTTCTCTTGAGACTAGGATGCTTATGTATGTTATGATGCATGTGATCTCCTTGGAGGAGATGGTTAGATCATGGATGTCATGTTTATGTTTCTAATGCATGATTGGAGCTTTGACATTGATCGTAGTAGTTCTCTTATGTATTGGGTACATTACTTATTTGCTTGATTACTTCATGATAGTTCTATGTTGCATTTGGAGTTTGGCATGGATTGGTTGGTTACAGGTCCTCATGGATACTTGGAGAAATAGATGAGGCTTGAGTTCTCTTATGGTTAGAGACATGTGTTGAGATGGTTACTCTTGATGAGATTTCAGGAGGAAGTCTGAGGAGCCTACACCTTGGTTGGACGTCAGTTCAACACACTCGGTGGTTACACATGCCTCTAAAAAGGAAATTTGGTTACAAAGAATTGGGAAAGGTATTGGTTTTATGTTGCAAGAAAATTAAACTTGAATGTGATAGTTAGAGTGTTATTTGTTTATCCAAAAAATCCTATGTATCATGCTCGTACTAAGAATGTTGATGTTCAGTATCACTTTAGGCGAGAAATGGTTGAGAGTGGGAAGGTATTGATTGAGAAAGTTGACACTTTGATCAATGTTGCAAATTATCTTACAAAACCAGTTCCTACAGATAAGTTCTCTTGGTGCAAGAAGGCCATTGGCCTTGCATCCTATACTTGATTTATAATAATGATTCCTTGTTTAGAATAATTGCAATGTATAATTTCAAGTGGGAGAATGTTGGGAATGGGATGCGATTTAATTGCAATTCTTAACATTATTTCATGTATCTCCTAAGTCCTTGCAAAGTGTTCCCCAACACTAGGATTAGAAAGAGATTAAATTTGAATGAAATGAACATGTAATTTGACATTTGTAATTAATTCTAAACGATAGGAACATGTGGGGTCACCCAAGAAGAGATCCTACAAAATAGGAGCACATGGGGTGCTCACATGGAAGGTGGAACTCACCTTGAGTTAAGTTAATTGTTTGGAGAAAGATAACACTTCATTAATGCATGTAAAGATCCTAGAAGTTAGGAATTGATATTTACATGAGTGGAGTTCAGTTCAGTTCAGTTCAATTTAGTTTAGTTTAGTTCAATTCAATTCAATTCAATATCAGTTCAGTTCAGTTCAGTTATGGTTTAGTTATCTTCAGTTGCATGTAGTTAGTTTCATTTGAATGCTAGTTGACTTCAGTTGACTTGCAATGCATGACTAATGAATTGAGTTGCATGATAGATAATAGGTGACTAATTTTAGTTAACAGGGGATGATCAATCATGCATGATATTTGCATGAATGGTGGAGAGATATGTTTCAGTTAATAGAGATTGACTTGGACCCACCTTAGGCACCCAAGTTGGCATCTTGGAGTTAACACTTTTGCATGAGAATATATTTTATAAGGCTGAGTTAAGTGGGCCCATTCTTGGGTGCCAACTTTGAGGAGAAGCTTACAAGATATCTTCGCAATCAACGTTGAGTTAGAACTTTAGTTTGGGACACCCAAATTGATGGACTTGGTTTGACATTTTTTTTCATGGAAGAACTCTACTTGCAAAGAATAGGCATAGGTTTTTGAGAGCAATATTTTTGCTTTGTAATTGGAAACTCTTTGGAGTTCTCAAGGTTCATTATTGTCTATTTATTGCAGCAAGTTGAAGAGAGTTTTATCAGATTTTATTGTAGGTTGTGAAGAAGATTTGTTGAAGAAAAAGAAGCATCTCAAGCAAGGATTGATAAAGAATTATTGTAATCTTATTCTAAGGTTAAATAATACAAGCACTATTGATTCTGGTGGTGGAGTTTTTTCGCAAAAGGGTTTCTCCACGATATATGTTGTGTCACTTCTATCTTCTGGTCTTATTCTTCTACAATCTTTTTTCTACTTCAATAAATGGTAAAATTAATCTAAATAGATAATCATCCACAAATAAATTGTAACAAAGAACACTTATTTAGATCTACAATCTCATAGTTTTACAAAGTATTAAGCTACATAATTACCTCTATTTTCAACATGATTTTCTTGGCTCATCTATAGATGTAGCATTAATTGATGTGGCTATGTATTCATGACTTGCAAGCAATGTTGAATCTATGAGTGGTGAAAATTTTTGTTGCAAGTCTTGGAGAAATTTTTCTTTATGCAATGCCTTCTTATAAATCTTGAGTCAATGTCCATTGACCATCAAAGAGAATTTAACTTAATCAATCACAATTAATTGTACTGCTCCATTCTAAAAGACTTTTTTTATCTCATAAGGACCTAGTCACCATGTCTATAAGTTACCTTTGTAGTATTTATACCTTAAATCATAGAGTAATGCCTAGTGCCCTTCATAGAATTCTTTAGTTTTGATAAACTGGACATGCCACTTGATTCTTTCTTTTTGTAAAATATTTGTAAAATGGACTACTTCCTTATTTCATCCAAACATTTAGATTGTCCAGTATATCTTTTTGAGCTTCAAAGAGATCCATTCCAAGTTGTGCCATAGTTCTGAGTTTCTTATTTTTAAAATTCAATGGGAAGGACATCCTTTTTTCTGATAAACATTCATATGTCATAAATCTTGTGGTTATTTTCTAGGTTGTCCTATACAACCAAACAAATTTTGGTAACCTTGCTACCCAATCCTTTTTATGCAACTGGGTTGTTTTTTTTAGAATGGTTTTAATTTCCCTATTTGTAACTTCAACTTGTCCATTTACTTGTGGGTGGTAGGGAGTTGAATTTTTATGTCTGATATCATATTCTTTGATCAAATGGGCAATCAAATTTGAAGTAAATTGTGGTCTTTGATATGTGACTATCTCCCTAAGCACTCCATGCTTTGTGAATATTTTTCATAGAGGAATGTTGCAACTTTTCTATCTATAGAAAATTATAATGTTATAACCTCCATCTATGTTTTTGGATAGTCAATGTAGACTAGTATGTACTCCTTGTTATTGGAGGTGGGAGATATTGGTCCAATAAAATCTAGCCCCCATTTATCAAATGGTGCAATGACCAATTATGGTTGCAGGGGAATTTCATCACTTTTTATAGGTCTACCCATCCTCTGGCATCTATCACACCTTCTTGTATATTTGACTACATCTTTCTGGAGTGTTAGCTAGTAGTAGCTAGTGTTTAGAATCTTTAGATTTATTCTCTTGGTTGCAAAGTTTCCTCCACAAGGCTCATCACGACAAGCCTTAAGGATATCATATACCTCATATTCTCTCATGCACCTTCTCATTATATTCTTTGGTCTTGTATAAAATAGATAGCTAGCCACCCATGAATATGGAAAGTTGTGTTCAACTAAATTTTGTCTTTCTTTAGGTGAGAGATATGGGGGTGTCTTTCCTGCAACCTATTGCATTGGTGTTGTTGTTGCACCAAAAGATCAACCTATGCCCAATACAACCACTAGATTTATACAAGATCCACTTGAGGCAATTAAGCCATGTCACGAACCCAAGCTTCACACTGCACAAGGAAGACCAAGGGACACACCATCTTGCAACAACCCCCCAGTGCAAGCGAGGGGTTTAGATTTGTGACCTTGGCTCTGATACCAATTGTTGCATTGGTGGTTTTTGTTGCACCAAAAGATCGACCTATGCCCGACACAGGCACCAGATTCATACAATATCCACAGGAAGTGGTAAAGCCATGTCACTGACCCAAGCATCACGTTGCACAAGGAAGACCAAGGGACACACCATCTTGCAACACAACTAAGTAGTTAGCTATGTTTACATACCAAGGTGTTTACACTGTCAAGGAAAAAAGTGTTCATCTATAAAAGAATCATCCATAATTTCTTCTTCTATTTTGATTTGCAGCCTAGAAATAAATTTTTCTACCACATTTTCTTTACCTGGTTTATCTATTATAGTTATATCAAAATATTCTAGCAATAATAACCACCTAAAAATTCATCCATTAGCCACTATCTTGTTCATTAGATATTATATTTTTTTATGATCGATATGAACAAAAATAGGATAACCAGTGATATAGTGTTTAAATTTGTTAATTGCATAAGCTACTGCTAATATTTCCTTCTTTGTGACTGTGTAATTGAGCTTAGCAACTTGAATTTTTTTACTAATGTAATAAATGGAATACTCCAAATTACCTTCTTTTTGTCCTAAAATAGCACCTATGGTGAAATTAGAAGAATTTGTATGGATGTGGAAAGGAACTATCCAATTAGGGCCTCTCAAAATAGGTGTCCTTATGAGAGATGTTTTGAGAGCTCCAAAATATTCTTGGTAGGAAGTGGTCCATTCAAATTCAATATCTTTAGATAAGAGGAAAAATAAGGGAGTTTCCATTTTACTGAAATCCTTAATAAATCTCTTGTAGTATCCTCCATGGCTAAAGAAACTCCACACATATTTTTTCTTATGGGGGTAGGTAGAGTGGAGATCACTCCTATTTTATTAGGATCTGACTAAATCCCCCTACTTCACTCAAAGTGTCCCAAAACCACTCCTTTAGTCATCATCATGAAACATTTATCATGAATTAAAGAGAGGTTGTGATCCTGGCACCTTTAAAGGACCTTCTCTAGATTTGATAGTGCTTCATCATAAGAATTTCCATAAGTGGTGAAGTCATCCATATATATTTCCATAGAGTTATGGAAAAAATCTGAAAAATATGCTCAAGACAACTCTTTGGAATGTTGCAGGTGCATTACACAACCAAAATGACAAAACTGAGTAGGCATATGTACCCCAAAAACATGTAAAGGTGGTTTTATCCTAGTTTTCTAGAACTATTTTTATTTGGTTGGATTTGCTAAACCCATCTAGGAAAGAAAAATATTTCTTTCCTATGAATTAATCTAACACTTGATCAATAAAAGGAAGAGGTAAACGATCCTCCCTTGTGGTTGCATTTAGCTCTTTGTAATCCACACATACTCTCCACTTGCCTCCCTTTTTAGGTACTATCACCAATGGGGAAATCCACTGTCTATCTAATATTGGATATATGAAGCCTATATCTAACAGTTTCTACAATTTTGTTTTCACTATATCCCTCACAGTTGTGTTCATTATTCTTTGTGGTTGTTTGACCAGTTTGTACCCCTCATTAATGTAGATTCTATGCACATAGAGAGTAGGATCTATGCTCTTTATGTCATGGTATTCTCAGGAAAATGTTGTTATGTGAGCTTGCAACATTGTAAGTAATTCAAACTATTGGGAGACTATCATTTAATTATTGACATTGAGTGTTCTAGTTGGTTTTACTTCCATTGGTATGGTAGAAGTCATGCTGAAGCAACATCCAACCCTGATAGATTAAGATTACAATTGTGCAGGAGTAGTGTATGAAATAGTTGAAAAGTGGATTCAAAGGTTGTTGTAGGTATAATATTGTGCAATGGGAAATGCAAATATGTTAAACAATAGTGTTGTTGCAGGTCCATTCCATAATATTTTTGCATGATATTGACAAGATTTCGTCTTCATCCTGAATATTGACTATTGGGCTCCATTTTATGGTCATAAGTGTTTATAGGGAATATTGGTCATCTTCTTCCAAGTTTTTCCATACCGACTATTCTAATTTTGCATGAGGTTGTGCAGGTGGGTAGAGGACCAATTTTTTTGTCATATTCGCATTATAAATTATCATGTTACCAAATCTACAACCAATAAATTCATCTGTTATGGATAACCATGGTCTACCTAAGATTAAGGGGTATCCTCTTCAATTGGTCTTAGGATACAAAACCATAAAGTCTACTAAATATTCATAGGAATCTAGCGTGATTACCAAATCCTCAATAATACTGTCGAGCTTGACTATTGATCTATCTGCTAATTGTAGAACTATGGGTGTAGGTCTCATATCCATCAATTAAAGTTGTTACATTGTTTATTTTATCATTACATTGATTGTTGCTTATGGGTCAATTAGAGTATTCTTTATAAGTGTTTCATTAATATACACATCTACAATAGGACTACCAGGGTCTACATACTTTGGGACAACTAAGTTGCCCAACATAATGTCAGCCAACTATCCTATAACATGAACATTTTGTGGATCCTTTCGTTTCCTGCTTGGATTTTTTAGGTATAGTTCTTGTTGCAAAAACGATTGTTGTTGGACCAAAAGATCAACCTATTAATGTTTGAGACAATCATTGGAGTTAATGAATCCACGAGAGGCAAAGTGTTGTGCTACGCAACACAAGGATACCAAGGGCACACACCTTGCAACAATCCCCCTAGTGCAAGCGAGGGGTTTAAACCCGTGACCCAAGCTCTAATACCAATTATTGCAAATATGATTGTCATTGCACCAAAAGATCGACTTGTTAATGCCCAATACAACCACCATAGTTAATGAATCCATGAGATTCAGTTAAGCCATGTCATGAACCCAAGTGTTGTGCTGCATAGCATAAGGAGACCAAGGGCACACACCTTGCAATAGTTACCTCATATTATTTGTGTAGATGGGAACCTCTTTAATAGCTTAGATCAAGGGTATTTTGACACAAACATTCTTAAGTTGGTCAAGAAATCAAATTTAGGTTCAAAATAAAAAATTTGGGCAGTCGATCTCTCTAGAAATTGTAGTTCCTTATTTGTGATGTCTGAATGTAGCTTTTTTTTAGGTTGTTTAATTGAATAGCCAGTATTTTCAATTGTTGGTTCCTCATCAAAAAAAATTGTAATATGAGGGGATGATGATCCAAAAATAATTTTTCCTAAATATAGGTGAACATCACTAACCTCAACCACATAAGTTAGGTATTTGATATGTTTGTTAGCATAAGCATGTTGAACAGGCTTATTTTTAGGGTTTGGTGTAGGTTGAGCAAGCAATTATGGTCCTCTTGGTTTTGCTAAGATAGATATGGTTGGGTTTGGCATTATGGATTGTTTTTGTTGCAAAGATTGTTGTGGTTGTGGGTAGCTGACATTTAGGTTTTGGCACTATTGGTTTCCACATCATTGTGGAGGCCATTGGTTTTAAGAGGATTGCCACTATGGATTGTAATTTGGGGCTTGATGTTACACCCCGTTGTGTTACTACTTATTTACTTTTACCTAGTTGGGTGAAAATGCTTTAGATGAGTGTATTTGTGCTTTATGTGTTTCAGAAATATGAAGAATACATGTTGATTTAATTTGATGTTATGAAATGTTTTGATTATAAAAATATATGATGCAAGTGAATGTATTATCTTCGGCTAACTATTGTTGCAAAGTGTAAAGTTGGATGCAGGAATAGAATCAAGCCTCCTGAAGAGAGGGGAAGTCTAACTTAGGGAGAAGAACTTGGTCTAGTAACCTTTGATAAAGACCTAAACCAAGCTTTCACACACACACTTTAGTCTTGCTTGTGTTTTTATTTGTGAATGTTCTTGCTGAGGAGTTTAAGTATTGAGTCTCTTTCAATTGTGTGAGTTCTTCTTTATGTGCTTATATTTAATTGATGGGATATATATAATATATATATGTATATATGTATATATGTATGTGTCAACGATAAACACATACACATTAGTAAATATGTGCATAAGTATACGTATATAGATGTATCTACACATGCTCATGAATGGATTACCCATATGCATGGGAATATCGATCGAACAAGGTGACATATATATACATATATATATATTATGTGTATATATGTCAATCGATATGACTATGAATATATGTGTTTAAATATCAAGGTGAGATATATATATATATAGTATATGAGTATATACATATATATATATTTACATGTATGTATTGATGAAAAGGATACATCCATACTAGTATATTAATATATACATATATATATACATATGTATATATATATATGTATAAATATGCATATGAGGATATGTGAATGTGTATTCATATATCAAATAATGTATTTTATAGACCTGTGAATTCAAATATATATACATATATACATATAAATGTATTATGTTATGTATATATATACATATTGTATATGTATATTAATTATATATGTTGATGATTTCTATAGCTCTCAATTATTTATCAAGCACATAACATATAAAACATAGCATATGCTAAGTATTGTGCATGACATTTAGATAAAGGGAATAGCACTAAGTTGAAACAACACATAAATATAAGTAATGTTTAAAGCATTTTAAGTGTTGAGTATTATGAAATATGGGCAGCGTTGTGTAAAGCGCATGGTATCTAATGCCAACCAACGTGTTAATTAAAATACCAAATACTAAGTCAAATGCAAAGGAAAAAGTGAATGTTCACGCACAGGAAGCTTTGACCTAGTTAATAGCAAACAACGACCAAAAGAATAAGGTGCAAAGGGTATAATGTGGTGCCAACTTTTGAATAGTATGAACTGATTAGAAGTTTATTTTGCAATACAAATTCCAAGTTGTGAAGAAATTTGAAATATGTGAAATGGTCAAATGTGAAGCTAGCCAAAGTAAATATGGACATGTAGAAGACAATAACCTTGCATTTCTAATTATCATTCTTGCTATTCATTTGAGTAAGCGACTCATTCACCATGGTTGTGTATGTGTTTACTATGCAACAATTTTAGCTGCCACCTTTTCTTATTCTTGTTGAGTTGAACCTTTTGAATTGAGAGGTGTCATATTTGATACCCTATTTCTAGCCTGCAATTGCTCACCTTTGTGTATAAATAGAGGTGCTTTCTACCTCAATAGGGATGCATAACTGCATTCTTGCTATGATTTTTTGAGTTATTATATGATTTTCTTAGTTGAGAGAGTTTTGAGAGTTGTGAGAGGATTTTGAGAGTGATATTTTGGTGAAGAGGGAGAAGGATAATTGGGGAATTTTCTTATTGCATTGGGGAAGGATGAGTTAGGAATCTAGTTCGATCAATTGGAGCATTGCATAAGCAAGCATGTTGATTTATGCTCTTTTATACTTTTTATGTTTTTTAAAAGATTGTGTGACATTGTTTGTCTTGATTGGGAAATTATATCAATTTCTTATTAGGGAAAGGTTATTTTATTCTTATGTGAAACTGAAAGATTTCTTGTTTTACTTAGTGTAAGGATCTATATTTCTTGAAGTGTTTGTACATATTCCAAATTAAGGAATGGGTGGTTATAGTGGGGTTAAATACTATATTAAGGATATAGCTTATATAGCTAATATTTAACCTAGTTGAGATTTAGAGTTATTTTGACTTACTTAGTAGAAGTGACTTAATTAACATAGAGGTTATAGGTTATTCTTGTGGTTAAGGTTACTCCATGGCATAAGGGGATATCCTATGCATAGGTTATGAATGGTCAATAAAAATTGAGCTAGGAAGGTGGATGAAGTATATGATACCCACTCTAAATTTGGGGTGATGAATACTTTGGCCAAAGTAATGCAAGTTGCCACTATTTACACTCTACGTTCACTATGTTCTAGGTTTACATACTAGGTAGGGAATGTCATATGTGTAGGTTGTATCCACTATGTGTCATATGTAGATATGTAGGACACAACACCAAGCTCAGGAAAGGTCATTTTTTTATTATGAGGTTACTAAACCAATCTCTTCATTGAAGGGTAGGGCCATCTATTAGTTTGGTAGATGTGCGGAGGACCGCAGTTAGTCCAAGGTTGGAAAAAAAGTGCTTGAGTGATGCTTCTCCTCATCAGTGGGTGACCAATATTTGATGGAGGATACCTAGACCATTCGTACATTTATTTCCAGTAAGCTCAATGGAGCCTTGTATGTGTATTTTATATCCATATCTATGGAAAGATTATAAAAGAGAAAAGTTATCATGTTATCATGTACTATGTAATCATTCATTGGAAAGTTGTAATACTTTGATATAATGCAATGGAAAAGTTTGGAAAGATGTTTATTTCAAATGTGCATGCTATCTTTATAGTTTTGAAAACAAAAAAATTATTGCTCATAATGGTTAGATGCTTAAACTATTTACTTGAGGTTAAAACATAGGAAAGTTAATGTGTAGAACAATGAGCATGTTACACTTGATATGTTTGTTGTTTATATATCCCCTATTGTGGAGTCCAGTTAGATGATTGATCATTTGGCCATCGTTGATTTGGCATGTTATTCCAATGTGGATTATTCCAACTAGGGAAATTTGAATTGAACCCGGGAAATGATATATAATAAAACAAAGGGTCTTGAGGTATACCTTGTATTTGTTGCCTGTTAGGATTTAGGTGACATCAACCGTGTAAATCCTTTAATTAATTATTATCCTAATGTATTTTATAAATTACCCATAAGAAGTAACACTATTTAACCAACAATGGTGAAAGAACTCATGTAAAGATGAAGTTATAGTTACCGTTTGTCTTCTGGGAAAAGGAAAAAATAGCTAGGCGTTCCATTTGGAATCTCCTATTTTTGGAGGGTTATGACATCTGTCATAAGTTGTAAGAGTATCTATGACACTATGACAACTTTCATAAGATTTTATGACGACTATGACACCATTTATGATTGTATTTATGATAGATTCCTTCCCTAGGCACCCATACATGAGAGATACCTTATGGCATCTACAAGTTGCTATTTTGGGTGGATTTGGTGGTTGGAGAGGAGGTAGGTGTGGTATTTTCCATGTGATTTTTTTTCATGTTTTTTGGTGATACCATGGTGGTATTCATCCCCACAATTTTCTATAAATTGGGGCCTTGAGCTAGAGTTATTCATTTAATTTTGCATGTAACAGGGTGCTTCCAGATTCTATAGTTATTTAGAGAAGTGTATTAATGTTGTAATCTCTCTTGGATTAGTAATATACTTGCCTCTCTCTTTCTGTTGTGGAGTTTTTTCCCTTAGGAGTTTCTCCATGTAAATATGGTCTCATGTGTTATGGTTTTCTTTTCTTGTTTTGATTCTCCAATCACACTCATATTAAGGGTTAATCTTTGGATTCAGATTTGCAATTATTATTGATTAAAGCTATATTGCAATTATTATTGAGAGTAGCCTTTGCCTATTCTTTTTTCTTTTTGATGTCTAGAATATCTAGCTGGGTTGCTAGACGGATAATTATATTTTCCTTCATATTTGAAAATAGGTTGCTAAGTTTTGTTGGTTGATAGATTTTTCACTTTAGTTTATACTCCATTTGCCCATAATAGTGACAACCTAACCGATAGTTGAGCCACCTGCAACAATAATTGCAAGTACTCTCTGCTTGTTTTACAAGGCACAACTACCTTCAAATAATATGCAATGAATGAGAACCGGGGTATGCTTTTAACTGGAAAGCAAAAAAGGCAACTAACATCTACCCATAACCATTAAATAGATGTGAAAGATCAAACCTAAAATTAAATAAATGGAGGTAAATGTCACAAAGCTCATCTTCCTCGTACCAACAGACGGTATTCAGGGAAAGAAAGAACAAAAGACTCTTTTTAGGAGCCAATTTAATCCAAATCCAAAGTTTTAGAATTAAATGCATATACAACCCATTATAACAGAATGACAAGTTCCACACTGAAAATACTTGTGGATGTTTTGGTGGAAGAAAATGCTTTAACACCCCTAGTATTTTTCATAGTGATGTTGAATAATTTCTACACACCTAGAAAATTTACTCAAAAGTTAATTGAGAATGAGGATGGTATTCAAAAGAAAACTAGCAAAGAAAAGTTAGAACATGTGGAAAATGATAAAAAAAAAAAAGTAGAGGAGACAAATGAATCTACAATACATTTGGTCACTCAAGTAAGACAATAATCTAGTGACCTAGGTATACTTAAAAAATAAAAAGGAATTGTAACTATCAAGAAAACAACAAAGGTTAAAAGGAAACACTCAATGCAATCAAGCTCTAATGTAATATAATTGTCAAACAACAAAGAACAAAGGAAACTAAACTAAAACATAAAACAATCACACCAAAGATCAATGTAACTCCATGGATAACCTTTGTTGTCCTTCTCCATTTCATCTTTTGTAGTGTACTTGCCCTCAAATTTTCAATGATTGTGCAAGCATAGCCTAAGGATTGTGATAATAACGAAACATCGAAGGTTCAATATAATTGCTCCAAAAGTCACATGATTTTGAGAGAGATTGAAATGATGAAGGATAGATCAATTTATAGAAAATTGATCATTCAAATGATAGGTCAAGATCGAGAGATCAACGAATGGTTGATATCAAAAGATTGGACATGTATTCTGATAACTATTAGTAGTGACATGAGTGATAAAACTAAAAATAGAAATAAAGATTAAATAAATTATTTAATCTTCTAGTTTGGTATTCAAAAACAGAAGAATAGTCTTTGCACGATGAAGACACAGATAGGATTAAAGCAACGCTCTGTTCGAACGCACACACAAGATTTAATTGATTAAACAAAGGTATTTAATTAATATGCATGTACAAGCAAACAAGTTAGAACTGGATGACTGAATGATATGACAAAGAGATTACTTGTGAAAGCCACTCAGACACTAAATCCGGAGTTAATTGAATGATTTAAATAGATCTTGAGTCGACCGAGAGTGAACACTTAGATAACTTACACAATTATCTAAATATAGAGGAATGCGTTAAAATAGAATTTATGAATTAAATGATTTATTTAATTTGAGATTTTATATTTGAAGAATAATGAAATAAATAAGATTTATTTAATTAAGTGATAAAGGGGTTAAATGAATAATTAAATAAATAAAGAATTTATTTAATTATAGTTGAAATATGATAAAGGGTAAATTAAATAAGAATTTATTTAATTTGAAAAGAAGGATAAGGTTAATTAGTAACATAATTAAATAAAAAGCATTTATTTAATTAATTAGATAGAATAAAGAAAATGAGAATTAATTAAATAATTAGATTTATTTAATTAATAAAGAAATGAAGACTTTAAAAAAAATAAAAATAATTGACATTATTTAATCATGACCATGGAAATACAAATTATGAAGAATATTGAAGTCGCAGGCTTAGTCCAAATTTCGGTGTCTACATTTGCCCCTCTTTGATAGAATGTCATTTTGGCGTTGTGTCAAAGAAAATATATGCCCCAGTAAAAGTAGGATGAGGAAGGATGACGAGGAGGTAGTGGTATGCCCCCTCGAGAGGACAAGAAGGTTCAAAGAACATCAGTGTGTTCTCGAAATCGATAAGAGAACTAGAAGATGAAGGACAAAAGGATAGAGGAAAATAGATAAGGGTGGTGAAGATAAATAAAAGAAGAAATGGTAGTGCGGAAAGAAGATGAATAAATGACAAAAAAATGATATTGAGGTTAGTATTAGCAATCTTCGATGTTTCGTCGTATCACTAAAGGCATTGCACTTTATCATCATTGGGCATTAACTAATACAAATGGAGAAAAACACCATGATATGCCATAGATCAAGGTGTACAAGGTCATCCACTTGCTAACAACAAATAGTCACAAACAAGGATTGTCCTAACTCATACTAAGGGCATAGTTGCCCCAATCTTTTTGTCAAGACAAACCACAAACAACAAAAAAAATATAAGACGGATCATGTGACATCATCGCTCCTCTAAATCCTTCATGGGACATCCTTGAGGAAACTAGTAACATGACTCAGAATTCATATATTAAAAGACAGTCAAAAAAAATTAGTCAGAGAAAACATAATTCTGATACATCATTGCTTCTCTAAATCCTTCATGGGACATCCTTGAGAAAGCTAGTAACAGGATTCCAAGCATAATGTAAAAGACAGTTAATAGACAATAGTCAAAGAAAACATAATTATGATACATCGTTGCTTCTCTAAATCCTTCATGGGACATCCTTGAGAAAGCTAATAACAGGATTCCATTCATAAAGTCAAATGAAATGATAAGATAAATAAGCCATAAATTCAAAAAGCCAATAAAAGATTTTCCAAAACTTGATCTGTTTGTTTGATTGTTTTGATTGATAAGATGATTGATTGATAAGACCTAGTTTTAGGAAAGACACATGCCAGATAAGACTTGGAGTCTAGTTTCGATGTTATGACTATCTATATAAGGCATGACAAAAGCCTAGTTTCAGAAAGACATGTATTGTATAAGACATTGAGTCTGATGTTGTTGATGTGATAACCTATGTAAGGCCATGTTGATTTGGTTGACAATGTTTGTATCTAGGAAGGAATCATCATGTATAAAACATAGGTTTGATGTTGATCTCTATATTTAGGAAGGACACATCCTGAATAAGACATAGGTTGATTATTTTGATGATGTATGTATTTAGGAAGGACATATCCTGTAGCAAACATAAGTTGATTTGTTTTGATTGTTGCTTTGGAAATTTTTTTGATTTGACTTGATGAGGTTGTTGACTCATTGATCTTGTTGATGCATGACTTGATATGATGTGCTAAAAATTGACTGTGTGTGACGATGAACCCTAAAGGACTGACCTAGTGCGGCCTCGGGGGCTCATCGATTGATGGCCTTGCCTACAGTATACACAGAGACCTCGTAGTTCGACTAGACTTGACTGACAAGACTGACTTTAAAAAGCTTGATTTGTATGAAGATATCTGATGTGTGTGGTAGTGAATGTGATGAACCCTAATGGACTAGCCTAGTGCAGCCTCGGGGGCTCATTGATTGATGGCCTTGCCTACATTATACACGTAGAGACCTCATAGTTCAACACAACCAATGACCTTGTCTTATAGACAAATGGATTGAATCATGATTTATACAGACAAACCTAAAAGGACTAACCTAATGCCTCAGGGGCACATCGGCAGATGTCCTTGCCTACGTCCAGTCGCAGAGGCAATGTAGTTTGACAAATGACAAAGATTGACAAGTGTGACTGAATCTGACTCTATTTTTGGATTTTCGACATGTTTTGATTTTTTTTCCTTTTGAAGTTTTCTAATGTTTTTTTGGATTTTCTCAAGACATTTGTAATATTTTTTGGATTTTCTTTCAGGACATTTTGTGACAATTGCATGTGAATGATTCCTATAAGAAAGTGAACAAAGCATGCACAAAAATCCAAGGACAACCATGATCTTGCCCCTAGTCAAGCTGAAAACCAATTGATAGGTGATGAGGATGGTGACGATGTTGTTTGACGTGGGAAGGACACATCCCAAAACAACATGAGGATGACGATAATGTGACTAAAGGATCAAGGTTTGCAGCCAGGCTAGAAACAAAGCCAAGGAATGTTTTGAATGATGCGCTAGGATACATAGCAAGATTGTAGGGATTGGGCTTGTTGCATTTGGAATGACTTTTCAGGATTGGATGGGATGATGAAAGATCCTTAGACCATTGACAAGGGAAAAACCAAGGCATGTGATAGGTATGAATAGATGATGGGTGGATTTGGTAAAAGATAAGTGACATGAGGATTTTTGGCTAGAAAAATTATCATATGGTCTCCAAGGACTATGTCATATAAGGATAACTCATTTTCTCCAAGGTATGGGTTTGGAAAATGTTATGAAGGCTATGACATGATATTTTGTGGATAGTGTATGACCAAAGGATAGACATGTCAAGTGTTTTTCCAAAGCATTATTTATGTTTCTACCCCAGTCCTTATCAAGATCAAAGTAGGTGGGAAAATGGACGTGAGTGGTAGGGCTAAGATGGAAATTTCATAATAAATGTCATACGAAGGGTATGGGAGATGAGACAACTTGCCCCCAAGTGTAATAGTCCACATAGATAATTTCTTACACATGACACCTGTTTGCCAGGTTTTCATCATGGTACTTATTCAAAGTACCATAAGAATGGTTTTCACTATTTGACGAAATTTTTCTCGACTTTTTTTTTGTTCTTTTTGGTGTCACCAAGATGCCTATTTTCCAGGTTTTCATCAAAGTGACAATTTTTTTTTCATTTTTTTTGTATTTTTGTATTTTTTGGATGGCCTTGATACTTTAGATGATTAATGATTGTGTTGAATCCATTGATGGTGCTGATGTAGAGACTGGTGCCATGATATGCCAATAATGAACTTCATGAAGTAGTTGCCTTGTCAGGATCATAGCACTTGCATACAATTGATTGATGTCATTGTGATCCTTGTTGACACTAGAGTTGGCCTTATCAAAATACGCACATCACGATAGAGTGCCATGGGAGTGCTTACAATAAAGAGTTGGTGCCAAGATGCGACATATTTGTGACATAGGATTTTTAGACTTTAGGCGAGATGTAGGATTATGATAGATGATGGTAGACGCGTTTGGAAATTTAGATGTAGGAATTTTCATTTTCCAAACTTGGGGTGATGGATGATGGAGACTGGGTTTTAGATTGGGATAATGTTTGGAACCATGACTTTTATATGCCTTGTATGATGACCATTTGAAGGAGGTGGACATTTATTGTATGTGGGAGTCCTCTTTTCTTGTGGCTCCACATTTTGATTGACTTTTACTTTTGAACTATTTTCTTTGCTTGATCCATTTTTCTTTGGGATCCATTTTAACTTTATTTGTCCACTTGGATTTTTGATTGATTCAATGGCCTTTGATATTTGATTTTGAACTTTGAATTTGTAAGACTTTTGTTTTTGTTGGTTCCAAATGGAAGGTTTATTCATGTTGGAATTGAAATTTATGGTATGGATGGAAGGAGTATTCGCAACAACCCTATGGTAAGAACTACTCATGGCCTCCATTTTGATGTTTGTATCAGATAAAGGTTCCCCCAATATCGAGAAGATACCATTAACATCATTAGATTTGTTGATTGAAGAATAACCAAGACCTGATGTCTAGGATTTTCATAAAACTATACTGGTTCTAGAATTCCTTGCTTGTGTATGCCTAGTCCTCTTCCTTGATACTGCTTGCTTTGAAATATTCTCTTTGCAATGGGGTATTTTTCATTTTGGGAGCAAGATGCTAACCCATCATTGTGTTTGTGGAAACTATTATTTGGAATCTCCTCCTCTACAAGAAAGCCTGATTTGACAAAAGTGGATGATCCTAGTTGATACGATGTCTTATCTTCATTGACATGTTGGATATCTTTGGTGTGATTATGTGACATATCAGATTCAAATGATTCTATTTGTGCTTCTAAGTTGATGTCAAAACCATCTTTATTGTCATTTTCATAGAGTCCAATGAACTCAGCTATAACTTGATCATTTTCAAATATGTCTAGAGTAGGAAACTCTTGTTCTAGAGGAATATCATCTATGTGTTCAAAGGAGGCAAGTGTCTCATTTTTGGAAATGGATGTGTTGTGTACTTGGATAGGGTAATCTTCAAATGTTTGATCATGAATGGCATAAAGGTCAAGGAGTGGATCATTTTGGACTTTCTCAATAGTTGTGTCTTGATCAAAGATGGGTTTTTCTTGAATGATATGGTTGGGAATGGAATCTTGATCAAGGATAGGTGTATTTTGGATGCCATGATTATCTAGAAGGACTTCTTGGATGGAATTAAAGATAGGGTTGTGGGATAGACTACTTTGGTCTTGACATGAAGGTGAAGCCATGAAGTCATGCTTTGTACTTTCCATTTGACATGTATCCTCAAGTTTAGTAGATGAGATGTGACTTTGGAGACCATGAATAGATGTATTTTCATGACTAAATGTAGATTGAGATGGAGTGGCTTGGAAGGGATTAGTGGATGAAGGACTAGGATAGGATGTGGAGGCTTGGAAGGGATTAGTGGAAGGTTGGTTTCCCTTTTCAAGGTTAGGATAGGTATGACTAATAGATGTTTGTAGTGGATTAATGGAAAAGATTGTGTCAAGTGACTCTTGATAGAAAGGGTAGACGGTTGAATGACTAGGACTTATGGATTGTTGATAGGAAAGGTATGTGGGTAGTTGAACATGGGTTGATTTTGATTGGCATTTGGATTGGATAAATTGTCTTTTGAAGTCTATGGCTTGTTGGCATTGACCATTACGAAGTAATTGGTATTCAACTTGACTAGCACACATATCAAGATAAATTGAAAACATGGTGGTGAGGTTATGATGAAAGATGGAGTATGAATAAGGTATGTGATATGAGGTCTAAGGTATGACAATGCAAAGAGTGACTTAAGTCTAAGGTATGCAACCTAAGATATGTTTTTGGGATTTTCTAGGTGCAAATAAGGAATGAATGCAACTATTTTTTTGGTATTTTCTTGCAAATAAGGTATGTCTAAAATGATGGTACTCTAAGATGCCAGTATCTAGATATGCAAACATCTAAGTGACCAAATTGGATGATTCTAAGAGAGGTTATCTATTAGCTAAAGCTTAATCCAAGTTTCAATTTAGTTTTAACAAGGAACCTTCGTAGAACTAGGACTAAAAATAAGGTGAACTTCCAAACTAGACTTGATGAGCTGGAAGGATTCACGTGTAGGACAAAAAGATATGATGAATAGGTTCAATGACAATATTCATTGAATCAAGGGTTTGTCTTAAGCGTGAAAGGGTGCCTATCCTAAAATCTATAAAAGATAATCTCTCCAAAGGAAATAAAGACCTCTAAACTGAAAGTAAGATCCATAACTAGGGTACCTATTGCTATGACTAAATGATTCCTAAAGGATGTGATTATCCAAAATTTGAGCAAACGTTATGGTTTATGTCCATCAATCAGTGAAAAATGATAAGTTAGATACTGGTTTGATAGTTTTTTCTCGGTCTATGACAATAAATTATGGTTTTCTGATACTCAGGAAGATGTGTCATAGAATTTGACGGTTGCGGTCTTGTTTCTCAGTTGTGGTTTTCTAGTGAATTTCATACTCTAGTATCAGACAGATGCGGATTTGTTTATAGAAGATGCGACTCAGACTGTATCAGATGCAGTTTTTCAAGTTTCTGTGCACTAGTAAAAGTTTTGTGACAGTGGCAAATGCATCATTCCAAACTGCAGTTGTGGCTCACCTTTTCAGATGCATCACAAAATATCACAAGTGCAGTCTTTTAAGTCACATGCGGTTTTCTACAACAAATGCAAGCTAATTTGGTAGATGCGACTCATGGTTAAGCAATTGCGACTCAGATACTCAATTGTGTAATTATGGTGATCAATTGTGGTTTTCCAATGACTGGCAATGTAAACTGACTATGTTTTGTGATCAAGTTTTGGCAGAAAAAAAAAAGACAATCAGAAGAAAATATGTTTTCAGTTTGGTTTTGACTCAAAGAATGTTTAAACCGATTACATACAAGCACATCCTAGGTTGTGATGGACAATATTTTTTGAGTTCTCACTTGGGTTTTACCCTAGCTATGCTTATTCAAGGCGGATGACTAGTAGCTTGACCCCACTGGCTCCCCTCCACGGCTCAACACTTCTTTTTGGGAAACCAAGCTATAATACCCATGAAACTCCCATGGCATACTTTCATCTCTACACATGAACTGTAAAAACGTGAGATGGCTTCACAGGCCAACCTGTTGCACCAGTAAATAGAGGGATTTTGGACACTACAAACAAGGGTGTTTAATTTGGGCATTTCGTTCATAGGGCATGATCCATGGGACGAGATTCCCTTTCAATCCATCTCATTGAAACCATATGCGTGATTCTTGGGCTTTCCCCAAGAATCCACTTTTATATATCGGTTAGAAGTCCCTCAAGTCTAGGGTGCTATTGGTCTGAGTCATCCTGGGGTGAGTACTTTTTCCCACCAGAATAGGCCCAAGTTGTAGAGTCAGTAACTGGTTCTCTTACACCCAAGATCGCACAAATGTGTAAGGGGAGAGGATACTTCGATATACCAAATCGTAAAGGGTAATAACACAATTGTGATTTCGCACCAAACCCAATAGACAATTATTAATTTTAATCCAAATAAAAGATTTGCTACACTACCAAACAATCTGTTTCAAAAATTTAACTATGGTCTTCGACATGCGTTCTACAAAAAGATTCATTAGTAGTTTTGATATTGCTCTTCAACTATCAATCTGCAAAAAACTTCGTTAACTCCTCAAGACACACTCTAGAAACAGAAGATTAGTGAAAATAAAAACACGAAAGAAAGTTGTCAATTGAAAATCTAAACCTAAAAATTTACCAGTCGGATACGTCGTTTTCGTTGTCAAATGCGTCGCGGTAATTTTATCAGTCAATTACGGCTCAGAAAATAACAGATGTGTAAGTATTCGTTAGATACGTCATTTTCAATTTCATATGCACTCTATTATGTCAACTACGTCATATCGTCAAGCAGATGCGTCTCTGAATGTCAGTTGTGTCATTTCATCAAACAAATGTGTCGTTCCGTACAAAAACCTACAAAAATTGAATAAAATTCTACGGATACGCGAAGATGGTGTCTTCACGTCGCGTTCACCAATGTAACTATCAGGAAAACAACAAAGGTTAAAAGAAAACACTCAATGCAATCAAGCTCTAATGTAATCTAATTGTCAAACAACAAAGAACAAAGGAAACTAAACTAAAACATACAACAATCTCACCAAAGATTGATGTAACTCCATTTCATCTTTTGTAGTGTACTTGCCCTCAAAATTTCAATGATTGTGCAAGCATAGCCTAAGGATTGTGATAATAACGAAACATTGAAGATTCAAGATAATTGCTCCAAAAGTCACACGATTTCGAGAGAGATTGAAATGATGAAGTACATATCAATTTATAGAAAATTGATCATTCAAATCACAGGTTAGGATCGAGAGATCAACAAACGGTTGAGATCAAAAGATTATACATGCATTCTGATAACTATTAGTAGTGACATGAGTGATAAAACTAAAAATAGAAATAAAGATTAAATAAATGATTTAATCTTTGAGTTTGGTATTCAAAAATAGAAGAATAGTCTTTGCATGACGAAGAAAAAGATAGGATTAAAGCAATGCTCTGTTCAAAAGCACGCACAAGATTTAATTGATTAAACAAATATATTTAATTAATATGCATGTACACGTAAATGAGTTAGAACTAGATGACTGAATGATATGACAAAGAGATTACTCGTGAAAGCCACTCAGACACTAAATATGGAGTTAACTGGCCGATTTAAATAGATCTTGAGTTGAGCGAGAGTGACCACTTAGATAACTTACACAATTATCTAAATATAGAGGAATGCATTAAAATAGAATTTATGAATTAAATGATTTATTTAATTTGAGATTTGATATTTGAAGAATAATTAAATAAATAAATAATTCATTTAATTATAGTTGAAATATGATAAAGGATAAATTAAATAAGAATTTATTTAATTTGAAAAGAAGGATAAGGCTAATTAGTAACATAATTAAATAAAAAGTGTTTATTTAATTAATCAGGTAGAATAAAGAAAATGAGAATTAATTAAATAATTAAGATTATTTAATTAATAGATGAATTAAGAAAATGAGAATTAATTAAATAATTAAGATTATTTAATTAATAGATGAATTAAGAAAATGAGAATTAATTAAATAATTAGATTTATTTAATTAATAAAGAAATGGAGACTTTAAAATAAATAATTAAATAATTGACATTATTTAATCATGACCATGGAAATACGAATTATGAAGAATATTGAAGTCGCAGGCTTAGACCAAATTTCGATGTCTACAGGAATAGATGGTTCTACAAAAATAACCAAAACATTCCTTAGCACCCAGGTACAAGGCCATAGGTCTACCTCACTTAAAAATCATAACTACAAAGATAGAGTTGAGTGAAGTATCCATAAATAGTAAAAACCTAGATTTGGTGAATGAGTATGTCATCTCTAAAGAAAACATGAAGAAGAAAATCAAATTGATACAACAAAACCAACCATAAAATCAAGTTATTCTTCTATATATGTGAAGATGAAACAACTAGAAGGATAAGTACAAATCCTAATAATAGATATTAGTGGTTGGGAACAATAAAATAAAAGTCACTATTTATGAAATAAAGAAGCTTGGATGAATAAAGAAAAAATGGATGGATGCTCAAAAAAGATTTGGATAGAAAATTCAAGAAGTGGGAAGACATTTATAATGATGTATTTATATTGTACCAATATTTCATGAATGTCCTATGAATCCACATGTCAGAAAAGATCCAAATAGATAACATGGAGACCCAACTTCTATAAATATTAGGGAATTATAGAATAGAAATAATCATGGAGGAAGGAAGATATTTTTGATAACAGTGGTCATGACTCACAATTAGTTAGGCCCCGTCGAGCACATTTTCAATTATATTTTTTTTCTTTATGATGCAATGTCTTTATGTGATTTTGATACTCTCACCTTTGTGTGCTTAGTTTTTATTATTGTTTAGAGTAAGACTGAGTCCTCTTCCTATGTTTTTGGGGGAGTTGACAGTTGTTTACAAGATGTTTTCAGTCCAGGAATAATCAAATTCTCAAGATATTGTATATATATATATATCTGATCTTATGAGAGGTCAAGGATTGAGCACCTTAGTATTCATAGATTTAGATATAAACATATTTCTTGTCAGTTGATACATTGTTCTCAATTATCTATTCAAATTGCAATAAAGAATAAATTCAGTCATTTTATATGAAGTTTCAAGTTAAGGTTTAAGAGACATACCATGAGATTGAAGCTACTTAAGTAAGAGCCACTCGAGGTAACTGCAACACTCCTTGTAGCTTACATTATTATTTATAGTCGAATAAATTGTTAAGATTTATTTATTGGTTTAAAGTTAAATTGCACTGTTGAGTAGGGGTTAATTGTTATTTTAGTGTTAAATTGGAAAACGGGATCTAGGTCTTAAATCACACGTCTTTCAATATGACACATGGGGAGGATTAAAAATAATTCAGCACCCATTTGGCTACAAACCTTAATGGAAGAGTTAGAATGGTGGATCAGGGTTTAATCCTCTATGGTGGGATGATGTTGATTGGATTAATTGGTTGTTAATTGACTAAATTTGATAATGCAATGATGTCCCTAGTTTAACTATGAAAATGTAGTAAACTATTGATATTTCTAGAAAACATAGAACTAATAAACAAAAATGAAGTTTAGAACAATAGAGGGTAGACACAGAAGAACGTGACATAAATTTGGGCCTAAAACAATTAGATAGGGGCATTTGGTGCCCTAGACTGGGTAACAGCTACTCAAGATCCGATTTCACGCTATTGTTGCTCCTAGTTTGCAAGCTCTTTTTTGGGATCATTGTTGAAACTTTGTTTGTCGTTGATAAAGTCTGCTTTCCTTGACTTGATGCCTTGTAGGACTTGAATACATGAATGAGCAATTTGTCTTCAAATCTTCTTCCAATTCACTTAGATCTATGACCCACACACATGAAAGAAGGGAAAGAGTTGTGTTGTATAGGCGCTTGCCTAAGTCAAACCCCGTTTTGGTATTTCTACCTCCATAATGGCTATGATGATACAAAATGAAAGCTTACCCTTGATCAGGAAAAGGATAAATGATAAACAAGTGATAAATTGACAATTTTTGTAACTCACCACTCAAATCTACATTCCTTGATGGATTGAAGTCATGTACTCATCACTTTCAAGGAGAAATTGATGCTTGATTTGAACTACAATAATTTTCCTAATTCTGCTCTTGATTGCTCAATTATTTTCCTTAGGATTTTCTCTTCAAAAAATTTAGGATTAAAATGGTGAAAATGATTTGTATTTATATACAATTCTTCTAATTTCCCAAAAATCAAATACCAATAATTAACAAATAATTTTAGATTTTTAAATATTAAAATGCCAACATTGATATATTTAAATATTAGTCAAAATGGGTTGGACAAGGGCGTTGGGAACCCTAGTCTAGACCCATCCTTTTCGAGGCTTGAAACATCACCATTAAATGTTAAGTGTTTATTTTCAATCCCATCTTTTAATTTTTTTAAGATATTTGTAAAACGAGCAAATTAAATGCATAATTAGGTCCAAGCATATAAGGGGGAGCTAAACCTAGTGTGAAATTGTCAAGGGTGACAATTTTTTATGTTAAATTTAGATATTTCAAGTAAGTTTTTGATTATGGGAAAATAGGTTTTGATGGGACCAGAAACCCAATACAAAATGGTTTTGATGGGATCCACAACCCGCTCAAAGGAAGGCAAGCTACATAAAAGATACAACACATACAATCAACAGCTCAAAAGAAGCTACAAAATATGAAAACATGACTACAACAGTTGCATCAACCAAACAAACAAGGTTCTGAGAACCCTTAACAACCTAGTTTTAAACAGGGACTAGAAACCCCAAGATTCAAAAAAACCTGCCTGCATCTGCCAGGCATCAGCCAACCAACCACCCATGGGAAACACCACAGAGCCAAAAGAGAACACAAACTTGATGGTGTTGAGCACCATCAAACCCATAATCAAAAACTCCAGAAAATCCAACACACCCACCACAGTCAGTGCGTTAGACACCACACGCAACCATAGGAACCCCAAAAAATTCTTGCAGCAGCCACCAGGGAAGGCAGAAAGATGCAAGAACTCAACCTCCTGGCAACACAAACTCACCTGGTACCATGAATCCAACTCAGCCTCCACCTCTAAAGGAGAGAGCTCCCCTCTACTGGAGAGGATATCACAACCAACAAATCTGTCACAGCTTGTAAACTCCAACCCCCTCACCTCCACCTCCATAGGAGAAGCAACCACCTCAAAAGAATCAACAACTGAGAGAGCCAGAGACCTTCACCTTCCAAATACACCTCAAGAGGAAAGGAACCCACCTCCATAGGGTTTAAGGAGAAAGCTAGTGCAACAACAAGACGGGCAATCGTAGCATCCTTTAGAGACCACAACACCAGGAACAAGTTGTGCACAAAAGGAAAAAAACCAAAAAACAACCCACTAAGGTTGAAAAACAACTGGGGATTCAAGATTAGCATAAAAAGAGGCCCAACCAAAAGCCATAAACCAGAAATAAAAGGAAACAAAAACTAGGAGAAAGAGAACCACCCAAAAAGGACCACACCCAAAAATAGAGCAACTTTGTACCACCAAGAAAACCAAAAAGGGGTGTTGATAGAATGAACCAAAGAGGACCCCAGCCAACAACCAAAGACTTCTGAAAAGAGGACCCAAAGTTGAAAACAAATAACCCCACCAAAGAGGCGCACTTTGCCATAAACAGGATCACGACAGTCCCAAAAAGGAGCAAGACACCCAACTAAGCCAAAAGGAGAGTAAACAACAGCAGCTCCACCTAGAGACAAGAGAAAAAAAGAACCCAAATGAACAGAGAGGAACAAATCAAAAAAGTCCTCCAACAGGTCGAAAGAACCCACACAAAAGGAACCACCAAGGCCACCACAAGCAACAAAGAGAACCCAACCAAACCCACATCAAGTAAGTTGTAGCATAGTCGAGTCATTAATTATTGTTTTCACAAGAGTAATTACCCATAACAATTATTATAGTCACTTGTAGCAATTGTTATTTAATTAAATTTACTTCCAAATAAAGTTATTTTAGTCAAGTTTGCTTTCAATTGAAGTTTTTTTTGTTAACTCTTCTATACACAATTGACTAGGATGCCTTAGGAATCTTAGTTGCACATATAGTGCCAACATCATCCAAGAAATTATGATTCCCTAGTTGAAAATTTAAATGAAGCACACATAGGTCAGTGAATTACTTAATAAGGGATCCATTGGTCTATTGAGTTGTGTCGTTGTTAGGGATGGTGCTACAGTTTTGAACTCCTAAAGTTTTAGTCATTTTTGTTCATTTACATATTGCTTTCTTAATTCAAAAATTTTCATTTATAACAATTAGGACCTATAGAATCTTCAAATCAATCCCAAGCTACTTACTAACAATGTGCAAGAAAAATATGGTTGGGTTTGGTATTATGGATTGTTGTTGTTGCAAAGATTGTTGTGGTTGTGGATAGCTGACATTTGGGTTTTGCCACTATTGGTTTCCACATCACTATGGAGGCCATTGGTTTTGAGAGGATTGCCACTATGGATTGTAATTTGGAGCTTGATATGGTTGTTTCTACATCCGTTTTTGTGGAGTCTAGTTTGATGATTGAGCATTTGGCCATGGTTGATTTGGCATGTTATTCCAAGGTGGATTATTCAAGCTAGGGAATTTTGAATTGACTCTAGGAAAGGAAATATTATAATACAAAGGGTCTTGAGGAATACCTTTTATTTGATACAATGGTTTGTGTTGGGAAATGTAGAATACTTGGCCTTCTTCATCTTCTAGGGTTTGAAATTTAAGTGTTTATTGCTTCTCCTCAAAAATACTGGAAATATTTTTGCACTTATAGTTTACCCTTTTTTGGTAGTAGTGTGGATAATATTATGTGAGAGTAGCCTTTGCCTATTCTTGTTTCTTTTTAATGTCTGGAGTGTCTAGTTGGGTTGCTAGATGGCTAATTATATTTTCCTTCATATTTGACAACAGGTTGCTAAGTTCCACCCTGAAAAGACTTGTGGATGTTTTGGTGGAAGAAAATGCTTTAACACCCCTAGTCTTCTTCATAATGATGTTGAATAATTTCTACACACTTGGAAAATTTACTCAAAATTTAATTGAGAATGAGGATGGTATTCAAAACAAAACTAGCAAAGAAAAGTTAGAACATGTCAAAAATGATAAAAAAAAAGTAGAGGAGACAAATGAATCTACAAGACATTTGGTCACTCAAGTAAGACAATAATCTAGTGACCTAGGTATACTTAAAAAATAAAAAGGAATATATGGTTCTACAAAAATAACCAAAACATTCCTTAGTACCCAGGTACAAGGCCATAGGTCTACCTCACTTAGCAATCACAACTACAAAGATAGAGTTGAGTGAAGTATCCATAAATAGTAAAAACCTAGATTTGGTGAATGAGTATGTCATCTCTAAAGAAAACATGGAGAAGACAATCAAATTGATACAACAAAACCAACCATAAAATAAAGTGATTCTTCTATATATGTGAAGATGAAACAACCAGAAGGATAAGTACAAATCCTAATAATAGATATTAGTGGTTAGGAACAATAAAATAAAAGTCACTATTTATGAAATAAAGAAGCTTGGATGAATAAAGAAAAAATGGATGGATGGTCAAAAAAGATTTAGATAGAAAATTCAAGAAGTGGGAAGACATTTATAATGAAGTATTTAAATTGTACCAATATTTCATGAATGTCCTATGAATCCACATGTCAGAAAAGATCCAAATAGATAACATGGAGACCCAACTTCTATAAATATTAGGGAATTATAAAATCATGACTAATTTAGATGGTTCACAATGCCACGAGTTAAGACACCTCCATTTGAATAGAATATCTAAATGAATGAATAAATAAAACAATTGATTGCATAAAATATGGAGTTAGGGTTAAAATTAAGCATTCATCTATCTCTATTATCAAAACTTCTCCAGGAACGTTCAAAAGATAATTCTTGTTTTGGTAGAGACTACTAATTTGATCTTTGTGGAAAGATCTTACATTGGTGTTTCAATATGGGTTACCATATTCAACAAATTGTACTAAGTTTAGAAAAATCCTATGACTAGAACAAGAACACCAACAAAAATTTATTACCCTAATCAAAGATCTCTTCATATTGCCAAAGTTGTGGATATATGGTAAAGGATCAATTTTGTAAAGATTTTGAGAGAATGAAATATCTTTCGAGTATAGGTGGGTTGTATTGAGGACAATATAATGGTTTAGGTAATGGGAGGATGTTGGTAGACGGGGAACTAGAAACAAAGAAAAATATATTAGTCACTATAGGCATTAGGAGGGACATTGCAACAATATCTGATGACATGCAATATCTTTTAGGGGATGATGGGACACATATATATGTAGAAGAACACGTCTCTCCAAATTTATAGACTATACAAGCATCTGGCTATACCCCAAGATAGAGAGAAGGAAGTGAAAGAAATGGTGGAGATAGAAAAGAAGTGGAGAAAATATATGAGTGTAATAAATATAGTCCAATGTCAACAAAGCATATGCAATGGATAAATTTATGGTTATAGTATAGAGTGTAAATTGTATAGGGAACATATGATATGAATATACGAATAGATTGATCTTATGGTGTATATGAATGTATGAAATCATTCTTAATATTTTTCTTGTGTATATGTTTATCTACCACAACTATTTTGGCTTCCCTCTTATTGCCCCACCCTTGGATTAACTTTCTAATATAATTAATCCAAACCTTGGGCTCATATTTTATTGTCAACACCCCTCATTAGATAAACCATCAAAAAACAAATAATAATCAATATATATTAGTTATAATATTGTTATCACATGAATCATAATAAAATAAATAAATCACTAAATGCATCATAGAAATCATGAACTATGTTATCATCACATAAGGGAGTAAAATTAACATTATTAGATTCATTATGATTTACATTAAAACTGTCACCATCATTAAGAAAAGTAATATCATGCGGGAGAGAAAATAGGCAATGCATGTATCACATGAGAACACATAATATATCTCATCATTAGGTGTATCATTCAAAATGAGGGAAAAGTGATCAAAGATAAAGCATCACCTATGATCATGAAAAGAGAAGGCTCATGAAAATCACCATCACTAGTAATAAGAGAAGTATATTTAGTGTGAAACTCATAAGCAAGTTAAATAAGTGCACCTAATATGGAAAGGAAGTTAATAGTAAGCTCCAAAAAGGATGCAAAATTATGCATACAATGAAATAATGCCTCCATAGAACATACACCATCATCTACATGGTAGGGCATAATGTTATTGAAGATAAATAAGTTGGATGTAACAAAATGTGAGAACATACCAAAACCCTTGACACATGCACGGATAGAAGTCAAAGGAAAGGGTCTATTGGAATCAATGATGAATGATATAACAATCAACAAACAATGGATGATAACAAGGCTAAAGTAGGTCAAAACCATATAAATGCAATCACAAATATGTAGTTTGAAAGAAACAAGGGTAGAAGGATAAACCCTAATGGAAAAGCCTCAAAGGTAGGATATGAATGATGACTAACAAGCAATTGGGGGTCAAACCCTAGTTGAAGCAAAATACGAACAAAGAGGAATCAAATCTTAAGAGTAATGAGAAAAAATCATAACATAAAATGTTAAATAGATAAAAGTTAGACTTGATCTAACCCTAAATGATAGGCACGCATGTTATGAGTTCACCAAAATGAAGTAGAAAAACACGCCCTTCAAAATACCTGGTATTAATGTTTTTTTATTCAAAAGCCTAGACAAATGAAGTTTCAAAGTCTAGAAGTGTATGTGAATTAGATAGGTCAAGAACGAAAACATAGATAAATGGATTAAAATAAGCTTTTATCTTGAAGTCAAAGAGGATATTGATTTGATTGTGACATAAGGCATATGCCTTAAATTTGAGATAGGATCTAGGAAGAATAAGTTGTGACAAATGTGCTTTACAAAACTAACACCATACCAAATTGTAGATCAATGTTATGAGATCAACCTTGGTCCTCTTGAGTGTGGCCCTAATATTTTTGGGTGGCCTTGCCTTTACTAGGTGGTCCTAGCTTGGGAATCTCCAAAACCTTAGTGCATGTATCTAAGGTGTTTTCTCATTGTGTACTTATAATTTTGGAGACTTGGTGGTGCGTAGAAGCACTATTGGAACTTGTTATGGCAATGGGGAACCCTTGAGACTTCCTTGATCAATTCAATGATTTTGTGATAAGTTGGAAGATACACTAAGCAATGTAAGTAATAGATACATAGAAGTTTACAATAATGCGGTAGAATTGTTATGAATGCTTGAGACAATGATGTATTGAATGTGGGATATCGAAGACTAATGAATTTTGGAGATTAAAGCGCAATGCATGCTTGAGATAAAAAGACAGAGCTTCAATATAGGCATTTTTTGATTTTGTTTATTTAGTGCAGGACAATGCTTATCATTGGTTTGAGTGGATTTCCTTTGATGGTTAAAATGATCTAAGGGTGATGTCTTTTTATATAAGTCCTAAGAAAAGAATTTGAACTTTTTGACATGTACATTAATGAGCAACAATAAAATTAAGTTGAATCAATTTAAAAACACATTAAATTTGAAGTAATAAGTGAGAGGATCAAGACTAATTAAACAAATCTTAACCTAAACAAAAAAATACTAATCTAAAGATAAAACTTAAAATAATATTTGCAAATGACAAATGAAAATGAAAATTAATGGATACACTAAAGTAAACAATATTTGTGCTAGGACTCTATAATTAAATAAAGTAAAATGAGAGGAAAAAGTGTCAAGGATTCCTAGTGGGAGGTGGTTCACATTCATGAGTTACGCGAATAGAGGGTTTTGCATTACTTCTTCCCGCCCACCTCGCGAGTTTTTGTTAAGCCAGGCGAGTGGTAGAATGTGTGTTATTAAAGGGAATGTTTCTCTTGGTTTTGGTTTTGCTAAAACTGATTGCCCTGAACAATAAAAGGAAAGAGAGGAGAGACATGCAAGTACCGGACGATACCGTTAGTAGCCGCGCCAGGTAGGGGTCGAACCTACGACTTTCTGCTTAGGAAACAGACGCTCTATCCACTGAGCTACATGCGCCGTTGTTTTATCTTCTATTTAATGCACGGTATATATATCAGTGAAATAAATGTTATTGTATAGACATATCTTTTTGCTAGATCAGCACGATTAGAATATCGAAGTGGACGTGCCGGAGTGGTTATCGGGCATGACTAGAAATCATGTGGGCTCTGCCCGCGCAGGTTCGAATCCTGCCGTCCACGTGCGGTTATTTAATTTTACTAGATCTAGTTTTCTTGGGAACAACATTTTTATTCAAATAGTCTGTTATCTAAGAGAGGGAAATGAGAATGGGCGCGCAAGGATTCTTGAATAAAGTTAAAGAGTTTGAATTGTGTTCAATGCTCTTGGAGAAGAAGCTGCCCAAATCAAAAAGGGTAAAAACCTTTTGTTTCCATTTCTTAAATGATGATAATTGTCATGGGGAAAATCGGTTTACATTCAGTGGCTGTAGTTTAGTGGTGAGAATTCCACGTTGTGGCCGTGGAGACCTGGGCTCGAATCCCAGCAGCCACACTCTTGTTAGAGATACTACTTCAGAAGATGTTTTTCCTTGGTTTTGGAGGGTTTCTAACGTACTGTATAGTTTCTTCACGGTCGATTTGCTCGTGCGGGGATGTAGCTCAAACGGTAGAGCGCTCGCTTTGCATGCGAGAGGTACGGGGTTCGATACCCCGCATCTCCAACTTTTCTATTCTTCTTCATCCTTGAAAACTTTATTTACTTTTTCGCTTTTTGCTTCTTTTTTTTTAATTCTAATGGGAGATTTTATATCATTCATAAAGGTGTTTTAACAATTCAATACAAGAGTTAGGCTTTAGGCTGAAACTTCTTAGACTAAGAGTTAAAGACTAAGGGGTATCCATTTCGTCAAAGGCATAATCCCGACCTCATTCCTTATGATGTTGGGGTCTTGCACTCAACAAGACTTGATCTCTAATGGGTTCATTTAGAACCATTCAAATTCACCCATAGATCAAGGGCCCATTGACACTCTTCATTTTCTTTGAGTGGAGTTAAAAAATAAAGATCAACAAGGTTGGTTTCAGGGTAATCCCTTCCCTACTCAATGTCATTGAATGTTCTTATGAGCTACAAGTTTCTTATGGGAATTAGTGTTTTCCTATCTATATTGAAGATGGCTTTTCTTAAAGGTTTGTTAGAATGAAGTTTGCATAGTTAAAGGTTGTTAAGGAAGGAGGTCATCACATAACAATTCAATTTGATGACATATAATCTAAGATTAGATGATATGTTTTGAACGATAAATTAAGATAAAGTAAACGAAACTTATGTTTAATATAACATTAAATTAAAAGTTGATGTGAAGATGGTGAGAGTATCATTTCAAGTATTTGTGAGTTAGATAATCATTCTAATACAGAAAAATTCTTATGGAGGCTATTGATTAGGTAGAAAGTGGGAGTATCGTCAAAGAAAGGAAATTCTAGGGCAAGGGTGAAGTTGCAAGTATAGCGTGTGTTGAGAGAAGAGTATCTTCATAAAGAGAATAATTATGCATCAAGTTGCATCCATTGAAAGGTCATACCATTTCTTTTTGGTATAAGAGAGTCATGTTTCAAGATTGGCAGTATAGTGAAAGTATTCAAACATGATTATTTTGACAGTTTATTCGTGAAACAAAAGTTGGTGGATACACAAAAAAGAGAGGCTAGTTAATTGTGAGAAGGGGGAGTTCAAAAAGAGCACCACAGCCATTGGCATAACCATTTCCACCAAGTCATTCAACAACAATATAAATTCCACCACTAATGGGAGACATATGGAACCTTCTAAAGTTTACAAGTCAAAAATAACCAACTCCTCATGAGACATTGTAATGTGTGTGTTACAATATGGACAACAAAATGATAGATTAATTAAATGTATTGATACAAATCCATTTCAACAACCTTTATAGGAATTTCAATTAATTGGTACTTTGAGAATAAGAAGAATGACACACATGAATGACTAGGAAGTGCCAAGAAAGAAGTTAAGTTGCTTAGTGACAAAATACTATAGTAGTGGAAATATGTAATGCATGACAAGAAAATAATGAGTCATTATGAACACATAATAGATAACTAGAAGAATTAATGTCAACACTAAAAAATCCACTAGTATATGGCTTGAAGAAGAGAACTCATGGATGGGTTGTGACCAAAATATAAGAACAAGTTAAGAGTGTTCCCAATGACAACCTTTAATGATCGGTTGCATGAAAAGGTGATACACAACTTCTTGGGGTCATGTTGAATCAACTTTCCATGTAGATGATGTATAGGCATTTATTGTTGAGGAGAAGATGTTTGAGTTACACTGTTAGGTGGATTTTGGCGACAGTGGTTTTCACTGCATAATAGGGTATGGTTGACTAAAGTCAAGAGGCAAACTAAGTGGACGATATCTATGCCTTCACCTTTCCCTAGCCTCATAATGCACCCTCTAAACTGGGAGACACAAAGTGAACTCAATATATTTATTGAGTGTATTAAGTTCGTTGATGGTGAGAGGATGAATTAGAGTGGAAGAAAATGCCTCGCACTTCAATCCCAAGTCAATATTTGCATTTTCCCACTTGATGTCAAGTTGCTCTACAACATGAATGTCATGAGGGTTTTTCGTAGATGTTTGGAAACAAATGGGTGGTTAAAAGTTTACTTGGTAATGTGTTTGGAAATTTGATGGTGTTGAACAGTTTTCTTTTGCAGTTTTTGATGTTTAAATGCATTTTCCTTGTATTTTACAGTCTTGTAAGCGCTTTTGTATTTTTATGGTTGACTTGCTTAAAAGAACTAAAATAATTATAACAATGATTCTAATTGCTTGAAACTAAAATGAAAATTGATCTAGCTTGCTGAAAATGAAATAAAACAAATTATGCTTTTTCTTTTAATTTTTTTTAAATAAATATGTAATGCAACTAGCTTAAAACGGCCAATTATTTAAATGTTACTAATTAAACAAAACTTAATGGCCAAATACAACTAAACTTAATCTTTTGGGAAAACAAACATATTTTATTTTTTAGAAATAAGAATTGTAGAATACAAAAAAATAATTTAATCCTCAAAGTAAAAAAAAAAAATTCTACAAAAGGAATACAAATAGTAACCAACAAGCAAATTGTGAAAGTTTCTAGAAACATGGTACAAAATGTTTGTTGATATCTTGTATGAGGGGCTTGTTTGGTCTAATTCCATCAAGAATTTCTCAAAATCCTTTCTAGAGGAGCTTTTCTTTGATAAATCCACATAGGTTCTCCAAAGAAATTCTATGGGGAAGATTCTCTTGGGAGAGAGAAGTTTTACTAATAATGGCGTGTTCTAATGTTCTAGGTTTTGAAGATTTATTTTCTTTAGAAACAAAAAAATATATTTTTAAATTATGAAAGAAAATTGCCCTATACAATCATAGATTTCATGTAAGGGAAATGAGCATGGGGTTTGGACCATGAATTGACCTAGCCCAAACCTTAGATCCCTCTATATATTTAATATGTTGCAATGGTGTAGGTTTGACTAGATAAAAAATGATCTGATTTAAGAAAGAAAACTAACTCTAAACAAGGAAATTAATTTTCCTTTTCTATGGTAACAATAAACAAAATAAGCACACTTGGAGAAAAGTGTTGTATATGTAGAGTAGATTAGTAAATGGTGGCTATTTGGTCTTAGTACACATCATTTCTTTCTCTCCTCCTTGTGATTAGATGGTTGTGATTGAATCTCCAATGTAATGTGAATTGATAGAGTAATTATAATGCCAAGGAGTGTAATTGTTCAAACAAGAATGGATGGAAACAAACAAAAAGAAATTTGGCTAGTCTACTTCTTGATTTGTTTTCTACACTAGTAAATGGCCAACTTTGTATATTTTGTATGAGAAATGATGCTAAGGAATAATGACACAAATGGTGGATCTATAGTGGAAGATATTTTAATAGTTATAATGGCAGTTAGTCTACTTTAGATTATGGGATCACTATAGCCTAATTTTATACACATGTACACATGCATATAGATATATCTATATGTATATATACAAGTGAGAGGTAGTGGTTACATGTTGGATATAATATTAGAAATTATTTTATTATTGGAAGAGTTTTGATGGCTTTCTCCTCAAATCGAATCATTCTAATACATGACCCTTTACTTTCATTAACTTATATTTTTTGGATCTACTCTACTCTTATTCACTCATTCACTCTCCTATTACTATCTTTTGGGTTTGTGATATGTTTTTGTTACTATATTCTTGCAATAAATTAAATTCACTACAAGTGGTTTTATAGATTCAATTTGGGAAAGGATTATGTGGGTTGTACTATCTTCGTTTCAGGTAAAGGCTAGTAATTAGGGTAAATTATAATTATTATCAACTTTAGATCTAGACTATTGCTTGGTGAGGATATTACTAAAGAATTTTGTTCACAAACTCAAATTGAAGAAAAATAATCCATAGTCTTTATAATTGTTATTTTCAGTAGGGAAACCATGAAAAAAGTAGATGAAGTATAGATTGGGTGCAATATAAAAGTTATTAGATCCATATTATTGATGACACAATGATAATATAGGTGGCTTCCAATCCCATTTTAGGCCATTTTTAAGTCTGGATTTTTTGACATCCCTACATAATATAATAGTAACTAAGTTCATCTCAAGAAGGTAGTCATAGGAGGAAAAATTACTAATAACCCTAATTTTTCACTTAGTCAACAGGGGGATCCCATGCACTACAAGAAACAATAACTCTCTTAAAACACTAAGGAAGATATGGATCAAGCGATTGAAGTGACCCATTTTTATGAGGAGCATGTGAACTTTATAGATTAATTAATGTATGCATGAGGTAGTGTTTAGATGTTTGGTATTATATTAGAAATTCTTTACAATTGGAACAATGATGGAGGCTTTGGGAATCAATCTTTAATACATGACACTTTACTTTTATTTTACTTATATTGTGTGGATATACTTTTCACTTATTCACCGATTCACTTTTCTCTTAATATATTTTGGGTTTGTGATGTGTTGTAGTTATTCTACTCTTGAGATAAAATAATTCATTGGTGGTGGTGTTATACATTTACTTTTGGAAAGGATTATATGGATTAAGCTATATTAAATGTGAGAAAAGGTTGATAATTAGGAAAAATATATTATTTTTTCTAAACTAGATCTAGACTATTTTTTGGTGAAGAAATCACTATGAAATTTTTCCCAAAAGTCCAAATTGATTTTTTTTATCCAATAAGTCTTTAGTATTTTTTTCTACAGTAGGAAACTATGATAAAAAGTTGAATTTTTGGATTTTATTATAACACCTTAGTGTAATATAGAAGTTGTTAGATTCAAATTGGTGATGCCACATTGATATAGTTGGCTTCCAACCCAACTTTAAATATTTTTCAAGTCTATATTTTTGGCACCCTTGGATAATGTAACAACAATTGGATTCATCTAAAAAAATAAATCATAGATTAGATTGATGACAACCTATTTTTTCTCTTTATGACCATCGGGGTACCATCTACTAGTGACAAGGACAAGTCTTTAACAACTTTAAGGACAAATACATCCAAATAAGATATAAATCTAGAGGTTGAAGTAACCCATGTTTGTAATAAGCATGTGAACTTTATAGATTAATTTTTGAATTAAATTCAATTTAATATGAATAATGTGGAACAAGAATAAATACAACCATTAGTGAAGATACTTCATTGAAATAGTGAAAGAATGATTGCATGCGTAAATAACAACATAATTGACTCTAGACTTCTTGGCCAAAAATATTAACCACTTAGATTATTTATTCAATTAGATGAACTTATTTTGAATACAAATTATTCCTTCCATGAAATTTTCTCTCACTACGATTAACATGTTGGATATTTTCATAAAGGAATTGTTTCCTAAATTTTTTACTTAAGTTTCTTTGTTATTTTTCTTCGGTCATTATAATGTCTTATGGAGTTATCCTTGAACAAGAGTCTTAATGGAAAGGAAATTTCAAAATCCTTGAGTGTTCAAAAATTTCTATTTATTCCCCCAAGTTGGAAATTTTGAGTCTTATAAAACCTTATCATCCTTTTCTTAAGTTCATAAATTCCCTAAAAATCTAGCAAGTTCTTGTCAACATTTTCCTCAATTTGCTAACTCCACAAAAGTTTGATAGTTTCTTCTTATTGACATTTTCACCAGTTCACAAACTTTTGAACTTCCTAATAAGTGGTCTTTCCTTCCACTTGCCACTAATTTCCAAAGTTTTAAAACTTTCCAAAGTGCTGACAAGTAAAGTGTGGGAGGTTTTCAAGGTTCGTGAACCTTTCAAATCACTGATAAACTTTTATTTTGGCTCAAAATCCCAATGGATGTTGTTAAGTTCTCGAATTGAGTTGTTTGAAAGTTTACAAAATCGTTGAAATAATGACCAAGGTTTCAGGTTGGTGAAAAGATTCACCCAATAAAACATGGTGCAGTGACAATTTATTGTGACAGTCAAAGTGTGATATGTCTAGCCAGGAACCCGACATTTCATGCCAGGACCAAGCACATTGATGTATAGTATCATTTTTTTAGAGATGTGGTCGAAGATGGCAGAGTGAAGCTAGTTAAGGTATGATGAATGTTGTCGATTCTTTAACTAAGCCTGTGAGCACAAAGAAGTTTAGGCGGTGTTCAAAAACTATGGGCCTTTTCGCCCCTAGCAATTAAGAGATGATGATGACACCCTTTAATTATCCTTGCAAGGTGTTCGACAAGTGGGAGATTTGTGAAGAAAATTTGTCTCAACCTTGCAATTACATAAGGTACTATTGATACATAAGGTATTGTTCATCCAACGACAATAGGGTGGGGGGCATGGGGGGATCCCCCCACGAGGGGTCAATATTTATATTTTATTATTGTAAATTTGGACTGTTCATCATTATGTCTCATATCTAACAGTCGATATTTTATTAGCTTGACTTTCCCTAGAAGGAAACCCTATTTTATGAGGGCATTGTATTACAACTGTGTATTGTGATGTATTTTGAGAGTCTGATAGTGACCATGTTGCCTCTGGTTCTCTGAGTGGTGATACTCCTATGAGAAGCTTGCTCTGTGTAGGGATTTGTGCCTCAAATTATTGGCTTGATATACTCCTTGAAGTCTTGTTTCTATCTCTTATCGGCCTAACTTCCTCATATCGCTAAGACCTTGTTTTTAGTCCCAACGATGGTTCGATGACATTTATTTTAGTGTGGTGTTTCCTTCATCGACCTTCATGTCATGGGATCACTATTTTTTCGAACACTAAAACCATCTTGTCGTGAGTTTCAAAGTTTCCAAAACCTCCAACTAAGCAATTGAGACCTTCATTGGCGGGATATAGTCATGTTGACAGGAGTCTCCAAGAAGTCTACATGATAGATCAATGAACATGGTGGGACCTATGTTGCTAGGTTGCAGGAAGTTATAACTTAAGAACCACTGGTCGCGGGTTGTGAAGTTAGTGAAACCTACAACAAACTGATAAGCTTTCATCAGTGGGACGTGGACACTTCGATAGGACTCTGAAGGGCATCTCCCTGATATTCTGATACATGGTGAAGACAATGTGGACATCAACGAGACTTGCTCGAATTGGTGGGAAGTGATATGTTGTCTCACTAATGTAGTGATGGTTGACTAGGTGACCTATATAGAATGTCACGATGGAACCCGATTGATGATTAGCTAGAAAGTAGTGATTAGTTGCATGTTTACGACAATTTAGTTGTTTGTGGTTGTTCATCTATTATGATAGTTTCCTATAAAGATTAAGAGCAAAATGTGAATGCAATTATGGGGTTTCTAAACTGTCTGAGAGGCTGGGTAGCCAAGTGAAGGAAGAGAAGAATGTGAACCTGGGAAGCCGAAGGGCTGAGTTGGCCAAGAGGCTAGCTAGGAGAGAGTGAACTAGTTAGAGAAGGATCTGCATTGTATGTTATGTGAGAGTGTTGTAATAGTGTGAAGATTCTGAATAGTTAAAGTTGTTATCTATATTCTTTGGATGGACAAGATGTGTAAACTCCTGTAAAGGCTATGAGCCTGAGATTGTATTGTAACTCTTTTGTTGCTGAATAATACAATGCCTCAATCTTTTGGAGTGGGGTTTTTTACCTGTAAGGGTTTTCCCCACGTAAATCTATGTGTCCATTTATGTTTGTCTTTCATGTTGATTGATTCTGCAAATTTGAATATGTGCATAGTGTTGAATCTGGTTATTTCTTCATGTTCTTTTCTCAAAGGGTTAATGTGGGAAATCAATTGTACCTATTTCTGCTTTATGGCATAGTACTTGTGTCTTTGAGGCAATCTGATGAAATTAAAATCACCAAAGGAATTATTGTTCTTGGATGTTTCTTTATGAGATTACCTGATATTTCCCTTCAAGTGGTATCAAATCCTTCTTACGGGATTTGCTTGTGCTTGCATGTGCAGGTTTGTGAGTTGCATGTACTTGCATGGACTCACATGTGTCTTGCATGTTCCTGCATGTTGATGCATGTAAGAATTCCTGATGTTTCAATTCTGTGGATTCCTTTTGTAAAGATTTCTTATCCTGGAAAGCTTGAGGAGATCTAAAGGAGTCAACTGTTGATTTATCCTTTGGTGAGTAAAAATCCTTTCTCTTTTGAGACAGCATGCAGCATGAAAGACATTGAAGATGGAGAAACTGGAGTTGATCATATTGTAATGATGTGGTTTGAGGCTCCTGGTTGATAGCGAATGATCTTGATGCAAGGGTTGTGAGTTTATGCTTATGGTTGTGTTGCAGTAGAGTGTGGTTCATACTGGGTGTCTGTGAGAGAAGGTCCCTGATGGTATGGAGATGTTTGGGTTGTTATTCAACCATGGAGTACTGTGTTTGTGCTAGGTTCTTTGACCTTGTATTGAAGGCGTTGTTCTTTGTTACCCTAATTGCATGTAGGCTATGAAGTTGATCTCTGGGTGGTCTGAAAACTTCTGAATAGCCTGGCTCTCTAGTATGCATGTTCATGCTGGTGGTTCTAGAAGTTGTCTGGAATGGGCCTAGAGTTCTTGTACTATTTGTTCCTCTTAAGGATACCTTGTACTTGCATAGCTCAGATTCATGTTCTTTGGTTTTGAAGGTTTTATATATTTTCCTCAAAATTCTATGGTGATGCATATTTATTTTATTTCATTGTTCTGGTTAACCACGATGGTTGTGTGTAGACTCTTGAGTTGTCCAAATGTGCAGTGGATATGGGTGTGCATCGATGTTTTAGAAACACTTTGATTTTGTAGGTTTTACATGGTCAAGAAAACTTGTGGTTATGTGGAGCTACGTTTAAAGCTATTTTTTGGACCTTGGTGTTGATGGGGCGTTGTTGAATGAGATAGTTGTAGTTCTACATACATGCTTCATGCATGGTAAAAGAAGGTGTGGTTTTGTCTTTGCATGAGAATGTTGGTATGTGGTTTGTCACTCAACATTCTTATGGTGGTGCTTAATGGATTCCATTAACTATGGTGCTCATTGTGGACATGATTGGAAAATTGGATGTGAACTTGATCTAGTGTTTGAGCCAAGTTTTCTACGTTGTTATTCTCCTTGAGATCTCAATTTTGTAGTTTCTAGTGCGATGATGGATTTGCATGCTTCATTGATTGAATCTATGGATTGAGCAATCTTGTGGGCTTTCTTTACCTACATGTTTGTTGTGGGACAACTAAAAAGTGGACTGTCGATATCCACTAGGTTTGATTCTATGTTGGTGCAAATTTGTTAGTTGGCCTTGTCTTTGGTCACTTGTGCATTGGCGTCATTGCTTCGGGATGAAAGGATAGATGATGTAGAGTACCTGAATAGTTGTATATGGGGACCTGTAGCATGTGTATCATGATGTCATGGATAACTTGGGTACACTGTTTTGTGTTTCCTTTCGACAGTGATGGTTTTTTCCGCTTGGTTTGGAGATCTTGGTCCTGCTTTATTTTGTGGTCATATGGACATGTTGTTGAGTGGACTAAGATATTTTTCATATTAGTAGATGTTTTTTCATGATGCTTGGAGATCTCGAGTGTCATGGTTCAATGGGAGCTCTAACAGTGATTGTGTATTCATCACTTGGTGGTGAATGATATTCTTTATTGTTGCAGATGTTACTAGGAGGGACTCTTAGATCCTGTTGTTGCAGAAGGGTTCTTTTGCATTTGCATGGACACTATTTGAGGATGTGTAATGTCTTGGAACCATGGAGGGCAGGTGGTGCTTGACAAGTGATGTTGGTTTAGATTTGTTTTGTGTCATGTTATACTCTTGCTTGTGCATTAGAGTTTTGACATGAGGCATTTCTCTTGAGACCATGGTACAGTCACTTGGAGCGTGGTATCTCCTAAGGGGGGATAGTAAGATCATTTTTTCATGGAAAGTTCCTGGTTCAAATTTTTGGAGCTTTGACAATGGTTTGGATATTCTCTATGTTTTGGGTGCATTGGTCATATGCTTGAGAACTTCATGATAATGCAGTAATGAAGATTGGAGTTTAGTATGAAATGATTGTTTGCAGGTGCTCATGGATACATGGAGAATAAGGTGAGGTTTTAATTCTCTTGAGATGTGAGAAATTTTGTTGATGGTTACTCTTGATGAAGATTTCAGTAGAAAGTCTAAGGAGCCTACACCTTGGTTGGATGCAAGTTCAATAAAGACCAATGAGGAGATAGCTCTTGGATGCTTCATGGTGCCTTGCATATCTTGGAGGAGCATTCTCATTCCCCACTCTTGGTCTATTCAACAGTAAAGACTATTTGAGAGGTATTTTCCCATTATATCTTTCAGATGTGTTCTATGATTTCTTTCATGATATGGATTTTGAACTATTGTTTAATGGTTCTAGAGGATTCATAGTGAATGATGGAAAACCTAGTTATCTCCTTGTGAATTTGAGTTTATGATATATTCTATTGATAAGAACAATTAGGAGATTCTTTATGGGTTTCTTTTCTCAAGATGGGAAATGGAATGGTTTGATCTTCTTTGAGAGGCTTACATCCATATTGATTACTTAATATTATGTTGTGTTTGATCTTGGAGATTGAACGATTGGGTGTTATGTTTTTCTCTTTGGGGAATTATGAAGGAGATCATACTTGTCACAACTGGCATTTAGAGGTGCATGTAGGAGGATTTTCTACAGGTACATGATGTGCAGTGTTTCTTTCTTTGGTCTTGGTTTTCTTCCTGGATGTTTGATTTCATATTACATTGGTTTGAGATTTGGTCAGAGCTATTGTTTTCATTCAAGTTCTTGGGTGATAACTTGGAGGTTCTTTATCTCTTTCCTGTGTTGGGTGTGAAGAACTTGGGAGAGCTGTGAAGACTGGTGGTGAGAATTATTCTTGCAGATTGTACATATCATTATGGATGTTTCCTTGGTACTACATGGTTACACTTTCTATGTGCTACCATTGGTAGACTTGTTATTCCTTTGATCTTTCAGATTTGGCATTACCCATGCAGTGGGAGTTCCTGGATGTGTTTTGTCTTCTTCAAATAGTTGGCACATGGAGCTTTCCTTTGTAGTTGATGGGTTGGCTATGTAGGTGGCACGAGTTTTCTAATGTGGATACCTTGAAGTTATGAGAGATTGGATGGTTATCACATGCTGTGGGTATTATTTTCAGTCATGTGGGTTGATCAGTTGAATGGAAGCAGTTAGTTTTTTGGTTGTTGTTCTAGCTGGTGTTCTATCTTATTTCTAGAGAATGGCTTCATGATTGTGTTCTATATGGTGCTTTGAAGTTGGTTCTTCTGTACAAGCTTTGATCACAGTGGAGTGGGGGTAGTGAGTTGTAATTGTTGCTGTAAGTTGGGCCTGGATATGGCTTTCTCCTCAAATCGAATCATTCTAATACACGACCCTTTAATTTCATTAACTTATATTTTTTGGATCTACTCTACTCTTATTCACTCATTCACTCTCCTATTACTATCTTTTGGGTTTGTGATATGTTTTTGTTACTATATTCTTGCAATAAATTAAATTCACTACAAGTGGTTTCATAGATTCAATTTTGGAAAG
>VDFB02166381.1:0-18271 GCA_007258455.2 Sequoia sempervirens | reverse complement strand
TAATGCTTTGAAGGAAGCACAAGATGCTATGGCGGTCAATGATCCAGTGAACCTTGAGTCTGCAGAGATGCAATCACATCTATTTTGTGGTCACATGACTATTCTGGAGAGTCTCAAGAAGGGTTGGGAAACAAGTTTGAACTTGTTGAAGACCAATTTTGCAGATATTTTCAAGTTTGTGTAAGTTGTACAAACAAATTTGTGTAAGTTGTACAAACAAGTTTGAACATATGCAACAATTTTGTTTAAATTTTGGTATGCGGATTCCCCATCTTTGCCATTAATGTCAAAGGGGGAGAGTAGTACAGTGAAAACTGTATATTCATCTTAAGGGGAGTTGTAGTTTTGAGCTGTGAATTGAAGATCTTTTTAAAGTTTTGAAGTTGGTAGTATATTTATGTTGGTACTGATATGACACTTAGTCATTTTTCACCAAGTGTTGCCATCAATGTCAAAGGGGGAGATTGTTGGCAAGAGACGCTGCAAATGTTTTTTGGTGTTGTCATTGATGGCAACCCTAGTCAATTATTCAATCCGCACGTCATCATTTGATCATACCGGAAAACAAATTGAAGATCAGTGATTATCAGTTAAGCTAGAATAGAGCATCTGACAGTTTTTTGTTCATCAATTCACATGAGATTTTTTGTTGTCACTTTGAGTTGTGGATCTCAAGGAAGGTATTTTGATGTATGATTTGTGTTATCTGTGAATCTTAGAGCCTCGTATCAATTTGTGTGCAAGTTAGAAGATTCGATTGGTAAATTTTATGTTCATCAGCACATGAAGGCCGACTTAGTGAATGTAGCATGTTGCAGATATTCAAGGAGTAATTATTTAAGTGTTTTTGTGTTCGAGCATTTTGATTTGGGTCCTCACTATGTTGTGGCCAACTTTGGTGGATGCGTATTGAAAGTTATTCATTATTTGAGCTGACAGTTTGTAAATATTTTTCTATTTTATTGAAGCCGACTTGTAGCGATTAAATCTTTAGTCGCGGATATATATAAGTGATCGATTATATAATTTTGATATATGTTTGAAGTGTATTAGAGTGTGTTGTGAAAATCAAAAGTTTTTTAAGGTGATTATGCATAGTTTCACTTGTGCATTAAGGATTTTGTGATGCAAGTTAAAGAAGAACAGAGCAGAAGAGTAGAATCAGTCAGAAGGTCAAGAAATCGATTGATGAGCCTAACCGGAACTATAATCAGGGATTTGTAGATGCTACTTTCTCAGTTCAAATCTTTGGATGTAATCCAAACCTTTTGTAAGGCAGTGAGCTTTCCTAATTTTGAGCAGTAAGCTTGAGGCAGTGTGCCTAAATGCAAATGCATTCCCATTTTTTAAAACATCTTTTGAGTATACTCAGATAATATTATGGATTGACCTTCACCGTGGTTTTTCCTCTAATAGGGTTTCCACGTAAAAAAATCCTTGTGTTATGGTGTTGTGGTTATTTTTCTTATGTTCACGCATCTTTATTTTGGTTGAATGTTATCAACACTTTAAGGATCATATTAATAAAGTTAAAAATTTTATAACACTGATTCACCCCCCCTCTCAGTGTTCCTTGATTCCAACAAGATTCATGCACAAGAGTTGGACACCAACAAGTCGGCTAGATGCTAGTGTACCCATTGGATGTTGGTGCACATCATGGGGAACATCTAGCCCTAAAACTAGCAAAAAACATCAAAAACAAAATATTTTTATGTACCTCTCATCGTGCAATTCCATGCTCAAAATTTTCTCTCACCTTGTTAATTTTGGGTGGCCAAAAGTCTCATCTACAAGGAATTTTCACTAGATCATTGTGAACTCTACGGAATTTCCTTGCTAAATAGTAAAAATTATTTATTAAGCTCTAATTTTTATTTATAACATAAAAATTAACTCTTGGCATGATTTTTGGCATGGGTGAATTAACCATATTGTTTTTTCTCCTGCACAAGGAAAAAAACACAAGGGGGTATATATTCACCCTTCTATGTCAAATTTTCTTTTGAAAATATCTCTCGTATCATTCCTCTATGCATGTTAGTTTCTTCCTATTTTGGAAAAACCAACACTTTTAGATTTTGTAAGATATCTTTTTAAATGCTAATAATAAAACCTTGTGGGATTTGGCATCAAATTGTGTGGAGCTTCATCAAACTCGAACCTAGGGGAATAATCAGTCTACTTGGTTGAATTTTGCATCCTCTATAACATCATTTTTTAAAGTAAATGATTTTTGTAAATTTAATTAGCTACGTTAGTGTAGCTTATTCCTTTGCATAATCAGAATGCTAAAGTGGGGGGAAAATATAGTGTTTAAAATTGCATACTAGTGCAATTTCACACTCTCATAGCAAACTCGTCTAGATTTGAGGGTTAATGAGAAACTTTATATTTGGATTCTAAAGATTTAATCTCATGACTAATAAAGATAGATTATTACTATCTTATAATTTAAAAATTAGAAAAAAATTCCTACACTACAATGCTACACATGGACATCCACAGAGTGTGCTATCATCTAGTGAATTTTTGAAATTCAAAAGCATATTTTTCTTGTGGCTTGTTTATGACATATGTCGTAGTGCTTGAACGACAAAGTGAAAACCTCTCCTTCTTGCTCAACCAAACAAAACTTGTTGTCTTCTCATTTGAGAAGAATATTTTAATCCATGAAGCAAGAAAATTATCAAGCTCTCTATTTAAGGGAAAACTATGTTGAAATATTTCCCGCTATGGCAACTATAACAAGATCTCAAGCTATCATGATATCATTGAATAATGCAAGTCAATATTTCTACATTGGCTTCACATTGTTAAATCAATCAAAAAATTTAAGGGATGAGGCAAAAATTTATGGCAGTACTCTCTACTAATCTATTATTCTACATTGGTAGAATAATCTTTAAATCTCTTTATATTAGTTTTATCAGTTATCATTTGTCAAATCTCATGGTAGTCTTCCCTATAGACTAGGGTTGACACCATATCTATATATTTTATCTTTATATCTCTAGTTTAAAATTCCTAATATCACTATGGTTTAAAAGTAATCTTTATTATTTTTATCATATTTTATCTTTACCTATCCATGGAGGTTGGAAGACCAAAATAGGGGTTTGACTAAGACAAGACCCTAAAAAGTCCCCCAACAATTTTTCCATTCTTTGTGTGTACAATTTTTAGTGGACTAAAACATCATAAATGTGTGTTCTAAGAGTATTTGGATATGCTATATTATGAGGAAAACACAATGTGCTATAGTTTGTACTAAGCATTGGCATCCAAGGCCAAGAATCTCTCCATTCGATGTCAGGTTCCTCCTTGCTTATACTTTCATTTTCAATAATAGTTATGTTTTTATCTTCTCTAAGTTTGGATATATCTTGGTTTTTTCCTCTAGTTAGTAATGAATAATATTTTTCCTTTAGCATTTAAATCATTTCTATTTTACTTTCTAGTGAGTCCTCTTCAATTCTACATCAAGTATAGCAGTTTGATTTATATCATTTGAATGTAATGTTAATATTTTTATTTATAGTCATATTTTATTTAAGTAACAATTTTTCACCATTACAAAACCCTATTTCAATATACAATTATCCCCTACCTTCCTATCCCCTCCCTTTCACTTATTCTATTATACCATCTATTTCTAGTCATTTATAACTTTGCAACCATTTACTACTATTATTACTACTAATTTTTCTACATCAACTCCCTACACAACCAAATTCTATCATAAACTAACTTATACAAAATATGGGGACCATCTATAAACAAATTTCCATTCTTTTTCATCATCTTATCCCATGGATACTATACAATTTTTCATAACTTAATTTTTTTATAAATACTTTCCAAAGTGTTTCATCTTTTTTTTTTTCCCCTTATTTTAAAAATATAATGGTAAAAGGGGCCCACAAAATATTTTCTAAGATTTCATAATCACCTATAGCAATTTCTTCTTTAATGGTGAAATTCTAGTTAGACTACTTCCCCACTCTCTTAAGGATACTACACTTAACTAATTTTTTTCCTTAATAGATCATTACATTCACTCATTTGATGAAATTCTATACATTCTTATACAACACTTTCAAGTTAACATCTCCATCAAGTAATATTTATTGATCTTGTCCATTATTGTTATGGACCTAACAAAAATGTTACAAATTTGATTATTTTATACCAATCACTTATCTCTCAAAAATTTACCCTCTTTTGGAATCCAATTTTTAACATGTCTTGATTAGAAATATTAGAAATAATATTCATGATAAAATCGTTTCAATAAAATATTATTTTTTCTCACATTTGTGTAATACTCTTAAAGCCTATGAATAAATAGTTAGCTAGTTTGAGGAGCTTCCTTCAACTACCTCACCAACCACTATGACCTCATCAACCCCCTATATATCATATTATTTTAAATCTAAGAATATGAATTGGACACTCATACACCTACTATGAACCATGATAATACTAATGTCACACTCTTCTTTAATCCTAGTAGTATCCTTGTGCTCACAATGTAAGAGATTATTTTCTAAGCTCACTAACTCACTCCACACTACTCTCCATCAATTCCTATCCCAAGAACTTGTTCAAATTCTACTTATTCAACCTCTAGATATCAAAATAATCCTCCAAAAATATATGGTCCTAAATAATTTTATAAATATCATCATATCTTAGACATGGCACCAAGAAGTGTATGTGCTTGTGGCATGCTATATGATATATTACTAATTATAACATCATCCAAGCTATAGGAATAAATATTTAGGATAAATGATTAGTTTCCCCTCCCAAATAAAACCTATGAATATTTACCAGCCTATTCACCTAGGATTCTACTACCAATTGCACAAGCCCTATGACCACAATATCTTTTATCCCAACTTTTGACTCTACTCACAACACTTCTGGGCCTAAGTATAACCCTCCTAAAATGATTTCATTTCCACAAGTTATAGGTGCTACAAAGGCCAATCCTCCTTATTATATTCTGCATTCCCCTCCTACACCTATGATTACTTTCTCCTCAAATGAATTACTTAATAACTATTTCCATAGTCCTCATAACATAGAGGATTCAATGAATCAAAAGGTTATTCCAAGAACTTTGGTGGACCCCATGATCCCTATCAGTGTCATTATTGAGGAATACTTTATATCAATCATCTTCAACAAGATTTGTATTCTTCTTCTAATATTTCTTTACACATGTATAATGGAATGTCTATTCCCACTCCTAGTTCAATTATTATTTTTACACAAGTTTGACCAAAGATTATTGAGGTCTTACATCATGTCATTCCCATATCTGTTTGATAATATATTCTTCTTGGCCATCCTTGGCTCAATGTAATGCATTTCACACCATTTTTCAATCATTAATGTTAAATTTCCTATCAATAGCATTGTCACCATAATTCCTTATAGTTAATACTAATGTATTGATGCTTTGGAAAATTTATCCCTTGATTATTTATCCACCCTAGTTATATAGTGTAATGACACATTATTTCATATTTTTTAGTCTTATGCTACTAGGTGGACCACTCCTCTTGATCCACAACCTCTTATCACTATTTCATCCTCTATAATGAAATATATTACACAAGAGAAGAATATAATATGAAATATGTTGAAAATACTTAATAGTAATATGCCACTTTGAGGGGGATACCTCCAATTATGTTAAATAAGAACTCAATACTCCACATGATGATAATAACTAGCCCATACCTCCTATATATACCATAATTATGCCTAGGATATCACCCAATTTGACTTAGACAAGAAAATATAATCACTAGTAGAATTTGGAAAATAAATGACTACGTTGTTGGATGTTGTGGTTGTTTTGTTGATATGTGAGTTTCATTGATGTCAACACCATTAGTATTAATTACTGGTTGTAGTATGTCAGGCGATATTATGAAAATAGGATAAAATGAGTTGCGTGTTGTCATGGTGAAGTGGAATTTATTCATTCTGCGATTTCACACGCTGATGCGATCAAAGGTTGTGGACTAAAGGGTTTCTTGTTGGAGTATTCTGTTTATCCACGTTGATTTTCTTTAGACTGTGAAGATATTTGATCTGAAGTTATGAAGATTTGTATTTTGGACAGCTTTTCTATTACTTCGCCAGGCTTCAATGAAGATAATGCAATTAAATGGGCCTATCAAGGTGGCAAGCTTCTCCTCGGTGATTCAATAAGTTGTTTTAGATGTTTCTAGATCATGCTCTATCTGTTGCATAATCCGTTATTGATCGCTGTGCTCATGATCCAGGATTTCTGCAATCATGTTTTTCATGTCTTGGCCTAATTAGGTGCCTGTGTTGTGGATCCTCGGTGAATAGCCTTGAAGGTGGTCATGTCTGCTGACGTTATTTTTGGCTTCCTACTAAGTTGTGGGATGACCTTGGCTGATCAGATTTGTGGTGAGCTGATGGTGACCCCAGTCACCCCAGATCGGCTGCAGGAACCAAACCACTTCCACAAGAGAATGGTAAGAAAACTTGCTTCATGCCAAATGCAAGATTACTGATTGTTTTACTAAAAATGTGCATGATGTTCTAAGGTTTAGTGGTGGGAAAGGGCGAAATGTAGGAATGAACATGATGTTGACAAACGTCATGATCCTATGACATGAGACAACCAACAACCTAATCACCTAGGAAATGATGCATCCTAGCTAGATAAGATAAGTTCCAGATAACAACCGTTTCCTCTAGAAAGAATCTTTTACCTAAGTAAACTTAACCATGAATATATCCCCATCATCTGTAGTGAATGAATAAGTTTAGGTAAGCCAAAGGCATTATTCCACACCTCAACACCCCCTTGGGCAAACTTAGGAGAGATTATTATGCAAACTATTCCAAAGATCCATGGCCTAACCCCGCTTCAGGGGCCATAGTACCCATTTACAATGCAATGGCAATCTCTGCTGTGAAAAGAGAAACCAGGGATGCAAAAACTCTCCCAAAAAGAGAAAAACAAAAACAAATATGATGAAATGGAGGACTCAAATGATAAACCTATGACAATGAATGCATCATGTATATACAATTAAAATGACCCCCACAAGGAAGGAAGTGAGAGAGGATAAGATATGCCCCCATGATGAAGAAGTCTAATGGCTGAAGAATGCCTTGAACAAAAGAGCATCTAATTGTTCTAGCAACACATCTTCCTCAAGAAATATATTCATAAGCTGATGAAGAAAGCAATTACAAGTCCACCTGAGCGAGAAAGGATGAATGTTAACATGGCTACTGAAATCCCATGAAGATCCTCCAAGCTTGAATGAGCCACAATAGAATCATAGTCAAACTGAACCAAGAAACATGACAAATCAAGTGATGGAGGAGACTCATGAATGTCAATCTCCAAAGACAAAGTAGATGGGATAACAATTGTACTGAAACTGTCATCAAAGAGGAGAGAAATCCCCTCAAGTGTGTCCTCCAAATCTGCAGTATGAGACTCCATGAACAAGTTAGAAATCCCTATCAAATACTCATCCCACAAAGCAAGATCTGAAAAACTATGATCATCCTGCTGAATAGAAGCATCAATGACTGAAGAAGCAGGAGGTGGAGGAGTAGGAAGCTCAGCATTGGTCTCAAGAATACCAAGGTGTAGATGACCAAACTTCTCCTCAAAAACATGGTTCACACTCAATGGAGTGTGTGATGCGGTCAAAGGAACATTATCATCTTCTGAAGAAAAATGTGAAAAGGAATATACATGAGATGAATGATCAGTCATCCCAATAGCAAATAAATATCCTCAATCAAGTCCCTCAGTACACCCTATCCGAGGAACTCAACTGCTTTAATACCTGACCCCACAGAGTAATTTGGTAACAGGAGATTAGTGGACAAGGAAGGAAACGCAAAGTACATTGAAAACCCTCCCCATATCAATAGAACCTTCCAATTACCTTCCATATATGTATTGTTGCCCATCAATATAAGGAGGTGAAATTACAAGGTCTCCAAAAGAAGAGAACATACTCCATAGAAGATGCCATATGATGAGATTCCCCTGAATCAAGAAGCCATCTATGAGATTCAAGACTTGTAGAGGCCAAGAGTGCTTGTCCTTTCATCTTGTGTAGCCCAGAAGTAGATCCTGTGTCCTGTGACTGAGATGATGATGATGGAGCTGCCGATTGAGATGTTGAAGAAGAAGTACCAAACACTGATGAGGGTAGCTTAATGTTATTCTTTTGAAGAAGGTGTGTCAGTTCATCAATCTTCTTATTATAACATCTATGCTCATCATGTCCTAATCTTTTACAATATGCACATTTTGACTTCTTCTTTTTAGATGATTCCTCTTTCGAAGAGGGTGTGGACTTATGTGAAGGAGAATCTTTACCTTGCTCATTTGACTTGGGTGCCTTGTTTTGCTTCTTACCTTTGCCACTTGAATCCTTTGTCTCCTTTGAAACAAGAGCATGAGATCTAGAAGACTTCAATGTGCCCATGTGTACCAACTTTACTTGTTCCCTTGTGAGTTGAGCTGCAAATTCATCAAGAGAAGGCATTTTGTATGCATTTCCAAGAGCATCCATTGTAGCATAGAAAGTAGAAACAAACATAGAATAATCAGGACCAAGCTTAGCAAGGATAGAAAGTATCAATTGTTCATCCTCTTTAGTGACCCCACAATTAGATAACTGCAATCTAAGAGAATTGAGCTTAGAGAAAAAGTCTTGGACATTGTCAAAATCTGAAGGATTAAGACCCATAAGTTCATTCTCCAACTTAAATTTCCTCATCTTATCTGGCTTACCAAAGAGACTCTCTAAAGCATTCCAAGCTTCATTAGGATGAGTGCAAGATGCAACATGATATCTAAGATCTGGAGAAATGGACAACTTCAAAGTACCAAGAGCTTCATCCCTTCTATCAAGCCATTTTCTTTTCTCTTTTGCTCCTGCAGGTTTTGGATCTTGACCAAATGTGATTCGTTGCAACTTTGATTTTAACAATAATAACTCCATTTGAGATTTCCACTCATGATAGTTATATGGAGTTAGAAGTACAAATTTTGTCAAATCCATGATACAATGAGATATTACAAGAGAAGAACAACAAATTTCCCTCACAATACAAGAAATCAACCCCTTTGTCCCAACAAGATTTGCACTTTTTTTGCAAATTTACAACAAGGAATCCCAAACTATCAAATCAGCTACAATATGAAAATCTGGAAACAAATATGCAAAAAGTGCATGAGTAGTTCTGAAGTTCTCCTCAATACCTTTCTGATGCCGCAAATTTGGAAAAAATTAGAGATTGGAGCACAAAGATATGAGCTCGGAAGCAAAAAATGATGATCGGGCTTCAACCTGGAAAAAGAGGCACAAAACTGCAAAATCTCTGCAAAATATCTGCACCACTGAAAAATTCAGGCTTCCAGCTTTTCGTCAATATTTCGTTTCAAAAATTTCGCCTTCGTATGCAAAAGTTATGCTAAAATGAAAAAAATGGCTATTTTAGGGCACTAGGGGCAAGCACCAACGCCTAAAGGCTAATGCGGAGCAAAAAAATTTCGGCTCCTAAAGGCTAATTTGGAGCAAAAGGCTAGCGGACATTTTAAAAAGGTCTTACAAAGTTTGAAATATAAAATGAAAGTCTTTGAAACTTTGTCGGCCTTTTAGACTTTATACAAAGATTTTAATATTTAAAATAAACTTTGTCAAATACCATCGGCCAAACCTTATGACAATATATTAACAAAGTATGCCGATATTGTTTCGTACCTCCTGGTAGGAATAAATGAGCTTGTACCCACCGATGTCGATCTATGAATGCCAATGGAGGAGGGAAGGTACACAGGCCAGTGAATAGTCAGGTTGAAATGAATGAATGAATGAAATATTTTAATGACGTCCACAAGGCCAAAGAAGCCTATGGGACCCAAGATCAGCACCGGAACAACCCACAACACAGCCCTAGACAAAATGGAGGCGCCGTTCGAGATCAACCCTTCGAGAGTGAATTTTGATGATGAAGTTTGCAATTTTGTCGAGTCTTGAATCTTCAAACAAGGTATTTAAATTGTCAACCTGCACCATATCCCCATAGCTGGCACAGATGTCTTTATATGCTGAGCATTCTATGATAAAGTGCCATTCTGTCTCCACCATACTCTTGTTACAAAAATGGCATATTCTATTTTCCCACTCTTCTTTAGGAACGACCCACCTACCCGTTTCACACCTAAGATGGTGTGAACTAGTCCACAATTGGGCTATCAACATTTTTGCTTTCCATTTGATATTCGCTCCTATATAAGCCTTTTCTTCATGGTCCCTTGTGGGATTGAATTCTTTGATATAATAATCCTTTTTACGCCCTGTTTTTTTCGTCCATATACCATATTTAAATTTTTCTCTCACATAATTTTTTATTTCTCCATTTGTGTTTGGACACTCATGCATCACAACATCCCATTTCTTCATCCATTTGATATTAAGTTTCATCCATGTGTTCTTTCTTCTAGTTAGCTCCTCTTTCACAATTAGCTTAGGCCATCTATGATCCTCCATATTCTGGACCTTCTTTAGGTAGCTTAATAACCGGGTCATCGCTGAGGCCTCCAGAGGAAAAGTACCGGTCTCAGCCAATAAAATTTCATAAGGCACTGCAGTCTTAAGCTTGAGGCTGCATATAATTAGATGTTTTTGTATCCTTTCCACTTGTCTCCATTTCTGATCTGACATGCTGCTGCCCCAAATTTCACACCCATAGAGAATTACCGAAGTAACAAGAAGACCAAAAAGCATTCTTTTAGTTTTCCAATCCCATAATTCAGCATTTCTACATCTATTTTGCAAAGAGTACAACGCTTTCCAGCCTCCTTGAATTCTTTTTGCTCTACATGTTTCCCAACTAAGTTTGTTGTGAAAATCAAGCCCAAGGTACTTATACTCGTCCACTATTTCCAGTGGCTTGCCTTCAAAGATAAATTCAATTTGCTATTTTTTTCTTCGCAGTGAGAAGATCATTATTTTGGTTTTTGAAGTGTTCACTTGCATCCTGACCTCTTGACAAAACGTTTCAAGGGCCTTCAAATGTTTTCTCAAATCAAGCGCAGTTTTAGCAATTAATATGAGGTCATCGGCATATAACAGTAATTTTATTACAAAGTTGGCCAAAAGAATGCCTTCCCCACCAACCTTGTCAATCCATTCTTCCAGCTTATCAATGTAAAGCCCAAATAGCGTTGGGGAGAGCGGGCAGCCTTGTTTGACACCAATGTCACTGCCAAAGCATTCTGAAGCTAGCCAAATACAACCCAAATACAACCCAACTATGACCGAAGCCTTCGAACAATGGGTCGGTAAATATGAGTCAACCGGGCAATGCGGAATAATGAATGTGCCAATTGACCGTCGATGTGATTGATTCCAGCGATGTGACTACACTGTGATGCCTCCCGTCGACAAAGAAAAAGCTAGACCACCGATTGGATGTAGACAGGTCTGCAGATTTTAATGGAATGGTACCCACCGGAAACAAAGGACGCAAGATCTGACGCCGGGAATGAGAGCCAGTACCTTGACCAGCAGAATATGACCAAAAATACAAAATATTTGCCCGAATAATCAATTGGAATATTTTGGTCAATATAATCAAAAATTTGCCCCAAATTTTTACAAAATACTACAGAAAAAATTTACTGAAATTTTTTTTTGTGAAAATATGAAAATTGTACTGCACAGGGAGTTATTCCAGCAAAAAATTTTGCCCCTCAAAACAACTACCCAATATGGCCGAGATTCTGAGTCAAAATTTGTCTATGGACGCCGAGACTCAATCATTGAGGTTATTGAGCCCCAATTTGCATCCAATTCCTCACAAAAACTTCAAGCCAAAATATCACTCCCGGATCTACGGAAAGTGCGCTTTCCCAAAACTTCGATACCGTAGCAAAGGAGTTATTCATTTGACTCCTCAAACACCCAAAGATGAGTTGCGACCAAAACCACTTCCATAAGAGAGAATGGCCGCAAGAAAGCGTTAGCATAAATGTAAAGGGTGGATTGATTGCTTGATTACACAAATGTACATGAGATGCCTTGCTTATATCTGCAAGGTTGAAATGTAGGAATGAACATGATGTTGAAAAATGTCATGATCTTATGACATGAGACAACCAATAACCTAATCACCTAGGAAATGATGCATCCTAGCTAGATAAGATAAGTTCTAGATAAGCCAACTAAGCCTTCTAGAAAGAATCTTTTACCTAAGTAAAATTAGCCATGTGAATATGTCCCCCAATTACCTAGTGAATGAATAAGCTAGGTACAAGACAATTATTCACACCAACAACATTAATAATTGTTATTGATTTGGGCCAATAGTTTATATTCATTTTATTATTTTGTTGAAGCCGACATGTAGTGATGTAATTTCTTGTTGCAGATATATAAGAGAAAATTTTTATTCAATTTGAAGGTGTGCTTGTGGATGTCGAGTGTGTGTATGTGATAATAATGTTCTAAATCATTTGAAGGTAGAGTAGAGTGTAAAGAATATTGAAGAAGAGTGGAGAAGTGTTCATGTGCTTAACCGGAACTGTGATCAAGCATTAGCAGATGCTATTTTATTAGTTTAAATCCTTGTCGATGTAATCCGAATCTTTCTGTAAGAAAGTGTGTCTTCCTTTAGGCGGTTAGCCTTGTTGTAATTAAGCAGTGAGCTCTAGGAAATGTGCCTAAATACATGTGCACTCCCCATTTCATTCTTTATACTTTTAACAAGGTATAATCTTGTGAACTGACCTCCACCGTGGTTTTTCCCCTAACAGGGTTTCCACATAAAAAATCTTGGTGTTATGTCTATTTTTGATGTGTTCATGATTTATGCTTTCATTGTTATTAATCAGATTTGAGAATAAGAGTTAATAAGTTGAATAAGTTTGAAATTTTGTGACAACTGATTCACCTCCCCTCTCAGTTATCTGCCCTTGTGTTGCCAACATATGTGACTAAAACTTTTAGTCACATCACTAAAACTAGTATAACTTTGCAAATAAATGATTAATTTGGTCATTTATAAGTGACTAATTTGGTCGTCAGGTAAAATCGCAACTAAATGAATAATATCAGACAAATAAAAATGACTAAATAAATAACTAATATCAGACAAATAAAAATGACTAAATAAATGACTAATATCAGACAAATAAAAATGACTAAATAAATGACTATTACTCCTCTATTCTTTTTTCTTTCGAATTTGATCATAATCCATAGAGCTTAATCCCACCTTGGCATGGGACCCCTACCTAAGCGGGCCATTTTGCCGCCTAGGTTGCTTGGTGCACCAAAATACCTATTGTGTGGAAAGCATTGTCTCTCGGTCTTGATCTTAAAAGGGCTTTCACTTTTTTTTTTTGGCCAAAAAGATTAACATTTACATTTATTTAGCTTTTTATTACTCATTATGTTAATGGATCATTGTTTTTAACTATGAAACCACAAAGGTGGTTTGATTTTCTGTTATTGTTAGCATGTCAAGATGTATCAAAGAAACGAGGTGTGGGTCAATTTCACTAATAAAATATGGTGTTAAACAATCAAAATTGTAATAAAATGAAGATTGATTCGGTTCTATCTTCGGCATTGATATACTCCAACCATCTTAATAATCTTGAAATAGAAATAACAATGATTGCTTTTGGTATGTGAAATTTTCTCTTTAGGGCTTTTATATTGTTAATTATTTTTTTAAAATAGAATTATTTTATAATCTATGAAATCAATATTGTGTGTTGATCATTTTATAAGATGTTATCTTTTATACAAGTTTGAACTCTAAATAATTTTAGGAACATCATGTATCTAATTTTCACAACCTATAATAAAACTAATGTAGATAGATGATTTTTTTTCCCCTAAAAATGAAGATTAATTTATGCATGCCTTCCACACAATAGTTTTTTTTGGTTCATTTTAGCAATAGGTGTTTTTGGTAGACAAAAAAAAAAGTATTTTTGGTGCCTTGGTTGGGTTGTGTATGCATTTGGAGGGAATTTTAGGTAGTTTATTTTTGGTGTAAAACATTGTGATTTCACATTGGAGGGAAGTTTGGAAGTTTAATCAACAATGTGGTGTTTCAGCTCCCACGTGCATTTTAAGGTTTTCCATAATAGAAGATATCAAGCAAAAGCTTTGGTCTGAGAGTACATTGCAAGTCTAATGAAGGAAAAAACCATTGAATGCAAAGAGTGGTGGTTTCCATTTTTGTAATGCCAGAGCTTGTTGAGCAGTGTTTTCTGAGTTGCAACACCAATATCATTCAAGAAAGGGCAGGACATTAAAAAAGGTTACAATCTAAAGGTAAGTGGAAATCTTGAATCCTAAAATCTCATGTTGATCTTCATCCTTTATGACAGTGATCCTGATGTTGCATATCACTGTTCTTGCTTTCCATTGCTTCATTGTTGTTACAATCTTGTGCTTTCACTTATATAATGATAATGCTCTTTGGCATTCAATGAATCTCATTGACTTTGACCCCTTTTCACTATGTTCCATGGTCTTTTACATTTTATTTGTGTGTGAAATCGGGTCACATGACATTCATAACAACTGCTATTATCTCCTTCATTTTGTTATGATCCTCTGACACTCATATGCTTTGATATAACAATGATCATTTGCAACTATTTTCCCTCTATATATTATCTTTCATTCCTATCCCTTGCATGCCTTGGACTATTGTTATCATGCATTGAAAATTGGAACTCTTTATTTACTGTATTGATAACTCATTGGCACTATCATTGTTTGTATTCATTGTTATCTTATGATGATTGTTCTTCATAGTCAATCCTTAAAATCATTGTTCTGATAAAAACATAATTTTTCTCTTTTGTTTTTACACTATGATCTCATTGCTTTGAACCTTGTGCTTTGTGATTATCAAATCTTTGTTACAATCTCTTCAAGGACTGACTTTCTTTCTCTATTGACTACAAGAGATCCCTTTGATCTTACAACCCCAAGCCTCTTAAAGAAAACTTAGAATCAATTGGCAACAATGAACAAAAAACCATCATAGCTAATTTTATTTCTTTTCTAAGAGCATTCAATGAAAATATAATGGAAAATACACATCACTCTGTGGGGTAGGGTTTATTTAATTTGAAAACCTACCTTCAACATCCAAGTCAAAAATTCAGCCTACCAAGTCTGTGTCAAGTCCTCGAAGTCTTAATTCAAAAATTAGTCTGCCAAGACTGTTTTATGTCCAAGTCTTGTATCTATGATACAACTATGATAAATGTTTGAAAATACTGTACACAACTATATGATACAATGCATAAATTTGCACGCTTTCTCACTATATCAAAAAACTTAAAACTACAACTCACAGAAATTAGAAATGAGTTATAAAACAAACTTATTGTCAAGTACAATTTGCTCCAAATCGAAATTGCATTATCCAATTTACATAATTTTTTGTTTAACTAATTTTTGTGGGAAAAAACACTTACTGTACAAAGTAAATCAAGAGTTTCTTTCCAGGATTTCAAAGGCTTGTTGTTCACAAGGCCAATAAGATCATTATTGACCATAGCAAAAACCACCTGCACTAATGGTGTTAAGTCATAAAATATTCCACAAAAAGAAATATATTTTAGATAAACAGAGCCAGTTAGGCTTCTAAAATCTAGATAGTTGAATACAAGGAGGGTAAAACATAAAACATTAAAAGACTTTAAGACGTTGCAAATGCCATGTAATTAGTCTGGAACCATAACATTAAGATAGGAAAAAATTATTTTTCTTAAATATTCACCACAAGTTTTCTCCCATAAAGAACTCCCCCCGACATGAGTGATGAGAAGTGCATTTTCCATCTTGTTTACTAATAGGCACTACATGGCTGCTCCCTTATAATCACCAACAACTAAAGAACTTTGAATGGCTTCATCACATTCTAAGTATTCAGTTGAATCTTTAGTAGCTTCATGTTACACCTCTTCTCCATTGCCAAGGGTATCCTTCCCAATAACAATCATTTTCAGTGAGAGGAAGTGAGGAATCTTCTTTCGGACTATGTAAATTATCAAAAAACTTCTCACCGTTGTCTCTGGGGGATGTAACATCTTGTCCACCTTTTGACTGAACTGATGGATCTAATTGTGTTGTATCATCAAGAGTGACATTGTTGATTATTTCACTGCTAATATCATCAATGTTGGTAGATTGAGCTTCATGTAAGTCTTGATGCTCTGTTGACTGCACTTGAAATCCAAGGTGCTCAAGTAGCTTTGTCCTAGCATTTCCTTCATCTTCAAACATGACTCTTAGGAAATTCCATGTCTCCCTCTCTTCTTCTAAACTAAATCAATGTAGAAACCCAAAATTTGCAAGTGAAACAATACAAATGAATATAAATTTTTAGTAATCCTATTCAAAAAGTATCCACAAATAACTAACTGAGAATCCTAAGACTTCTTATCGCACAAAGCTTGCAATGATGTTTTTTCACCATCTACTATTGCAACTTCAAACTCTGTTGAACGAAGCACCAAATTATCCTCGGTAATGAGATTGTGTATATATACCTATGAAAATAGCAGAAAAATAAGACCATATATCATCTTAACGACATGTACTAAAGAATAAATTACTCTACCTCCAAAGAGGCAACAACACTCTGTGATGTTGTATTGAGCCAAAATGTAGCAAGCTTTCCTCCAAATCCAAAACTGACACTAACGGGTCTCTTCAACCACTTAGGATCTTTCAAGAGTACACCTGAAAAGGGAAAAATGAAAAGATAGACATCATGTATTTGCATACAGGATCCCAATTCATTGGAGGATGTAACATCTTCTCCACCTTTTGACTAAACTGATGGACCTAATTGTGTTGTATCATCAAGAGTGACATTGTTAATTATTTCATTGCTAATATCATCAATGTTGGCAGATTGAGCTTCATGTAAGTCTTGATTCTTTGTTGACTGCACCTGAAATCCAAGGTGCTCAAGTAGCTTTGTCCTAGCATTTCCTTCATCTTCAAACATGACTCTTAGGAAATTCCATGTCTCCCTCTCTTCTTCCAAAATAAATCAATGCAGAAACCAAAAATTTGCAAGTGAAACAATACAAATGAATGTAAATTGTTATTAATCCCATTCAAAAAGTATCCACAAATAACTAACTAAGAATCCTAAGAATTCTTATCGCACAAATCTCACAGTGATGATTTTTCACCATCTGGTATTGCAGCATCAAACTCTATTGAATGAAGCACCAGACTGTCCTTAGTAACGAGATTGTGTATATATACCTATGAAAATAGCAGAAAAATAAGACCATATATCATCTTAATGACATGTACCAAAGAATAAATTGTACTCTACCTTAGAAGAGCCAACAACACTTTGTGATGTTGTACCGAGCTGAAATGAAGCAAGCTTTCTTGCAAATCCAAAACTGACACCAACTGGTCTCTTCAACCACTTAGGAGCTTTCAAGAGTGCACTTGAAAAGGGAAAAATGAAAAGATAGACATCATGTATTTACATACAAGATTTTAATTCATTGAGAAAATATTATAAGCGAGATTCCCATTTCTTAACTAAGTCATGTATGGTTATCACATAAAGCAACACTTACCACCCACTTTATGTTTGAAAGCAAAGCATTATACTTGGGTTATTCATAGAGAGTAATTAATCAAGTATTGAAGGCAACAAATCATGGGAATATCAAACCAGTAGAGCATAGATATCAATAGTGATCATGCATAAATCTCATGAACAAATTTGCATCAATTAAGGTAGACGTATTTTGATAATGAAAAAAATCTAGATGAAATAGACCTACCTTCCTAACACTTTCACTTTTTCCTGTGATTTTCACTAACATCAAAGGTATATGTAGATTGGGTAGGTACCATTAGGCTCTAAAGGCCCCTTATTGTGTGATTAAACAATACAGACAATTGGAGAAATGTCATTATATGTAATGACATAAGTTGAGGTTGAAGGTATTGTTTGATGCCAATTCAAACAATGGAGGCTCTTGTTGAAATCTACCTCTACCTTCTCATCATGGAAAGGACAATGAGATACAGTTAAACCATGGAAGTCATGCATATATTTTGATAAAAAAAATGAGCCTGGGCCATCATCACTAGCACAATGAAAAATAGCGTGCATAGATCATACAAAAAAAAGAGAGAATAAGAATCAGTATTGGATAACT
>VDFB02166380.1:0-10316 GCA_007258455.2 Sequoia sempervirens | reverse complement strand
TACACATACCCTAAATAATTAATTATGAATTTTTATTACAACTTTTAAAAAATATAAAAACTTGTATGTCCGACCACCTTAATCCTAATAATATCCAAACTTCATGAAATTCATTTTTTTATCCTATAGCATAAGCAAAGAATGTGATGCATGTTTCAAATTCAAAAAATTATACTATTTGAAAGCCATAGATGCTTTTCATTTAGTCTATCAATCAGGACTTTAGTCGTAATTCAAAGAGAAAATGAATAATAATTATTTATTAAATTCAAATTAAAGCATAATTTATATTGGTGGGAAAGCTGAGAATCTCCTTTAAAAAACCTTTTCGTTTCATCAATTTTGGGTAAAAAAAAAGTCATCAGCCATATACCCTACACATACCCATCATATCGCCACTTTTTGGCCTATCATGATCCTGCTCATACTCAATAGAAGGAAGGAAACTAGAAAGTGTAGTTTGAAATAGAGATATAGACAAGTCGATCGAAGGCTGACATATATCCCCTTTTTATGGAAGGAGTGTTCATGTCGAGTTCACCAAAAAGTAGAGGATGAAATTTTCTACCCTCGAGTCTCGAGACAAGCAAGAGTCTTCAAGGAGAAAATGGTCCTCAAGCACCTCACACTACCTAATAAGCAGAAAAGGAATAGAGATTAAGTGGAAGGGTAGAAAGGTGAGAGTTCCAAAATTAGAAAGAGTAGATCATAGAGGTTTTTTGGAAAAACTAATGAGCTCTCAGACAAGGATGGCATAGTGACACATGAATGAAAACATGGTGTGCTCACATCCCAAAGGTGCACTGGCATCTTGTATAGATTGAAAACTAAGAGAGGAAAATAAATTTTGATAAAGAAGACAACTTTAGAAGAAGATAGGTATTATTTTTCTAATATGGATGGAGATCATATCCTTGGACTTGATTAATTTTCTTCCTTTTTCTTCCAATATGATATCATGGGTAAAGATATTTTATATCTGATGGAGAAACTTATGGATTTAAGATAAGTTCTTAAATCTATGAAATATAATTCTCTACCACTTATTCTGAAAAGAAGATTTTTTTAACTATAGAAAGTTTTAGTTCTACATCTATTTGCAATACTATTCATAAGGTCATTTCTAAATTTATTACTAAAAGAATTAAACCTTTCCTCCCTTCTTTCATTTCTAAAGAGTGGTTAATATTTGTTGAGGGTCATTATAAAATAGATGTATAAGTATACAAGAAGGGGGATCACAAATTAAATATGTTCATATTTTTATTGAATATTTTTTCGATAATTTTGTGTGTAGATTAATTTCTTCTAGAATAAAAAAACTTTAGATTCACCCTTTAAGAAATAAATATCTCAATGGTGCTTCTAGGTATACTAATTTTGACACATTTACATTTAGGTTCAACTATCTAGAAAGGAATGAATTATGCTAAAAAGATAATTTAGAGATTTATTTTTGAAAATTGAGAATGGATCTTTTGTCTCCTTTTGGAAATATTTATGGTTGAATAACACTACTTTAGAAAATTTTCTTGAACTAGGGGTCTATCTATATATCTTATGGTCTAGTGGGGTTTAAATTCAAATATTATTTGGAAGAAAATATTGAAGGCTATGGGATATCTAGATCTTAGAAAATTTTACCTATTATCCTCAATTTTGATGAAAGATGATGCAAAAACAATTCACTTAACTCTACTCCAATACAATATATCAATGCAACTCAAAATTATAATAGTAACAATTGGCCCAAAAATTGCAACAAACTATTTCTTTGTTCTAAAATCAGATTATAAAATACCATAATTTTACCACCAAGAAATTACTTGAAATTGGAAATTATGTTTATCAATCAAATTCGATAACAATTTAACAAAATTCAATTCATACGCACATAATGCATAGCTGGAAATCTATCAATCAAGATATTGCAAGTCTCGTTGAATGAAATTTTAATATATGTAATGTTATTAATAAAATCAGATTACTCAATACATTGTAGCAATTTCAAGAAAATTCAAGTTTCTCCATACACCCTTGGCACAACCTTCCTTTCCAATCTGCATATCATTAGGCAATTTTATTTCTTTTACTTAATATCATAATATCCTTGTTTGTCAGTTCATACATTTTAAGATACTGGCATACTCTTACCCATGCACCAATCTATATTTTATTCACTCCATTCTGAAGCATGAAACCAACACTTGGATTACAATTCAAAACAAAACTTGTACCAATCGTGCCTATCCTTCTCCTCAGGCTTCCCACTCATCTCCCCAACATTTCTATGTAGCTTCTTTCAAACTTTTCTATTTCCCATTACCATGCAAAACCTTTAGCTAAATTTCCTGTTTTTGATTTAAAAAGCCATCATTATGGTGCAACCCCTCTGGCAATCTTCCATGCAGCCTTTACTATTCATTCCCTTGATTTTTTTCTAAATGATATGATATTCCTTTTTGTTCCTTTTGATTTGTTTTCAATTCACAACACCCCTCTCTATTTTTGCGCAGGCCTTATTGCCTCATGCCCACCCCACACACGTATACACAACCTCCCCTTTCTTTCCTCTACTATTTCAAATTTTAAGTGGTTCAACATGGGTGCCCGAATATGAATGGTCTCCCTTTTCCAATTCAATTCACCCCCCTTACTACTAGAAAATGACAAAACATAGGCTGTTGAAAATACATAGCAATTAAATAATCATTTCTTAAAATGAGTCGACACCCTATTATAATGCACTAGATATAAATGAATGAAATTTATTATTTTATTCTACTAATAAAAACAACCATCAAATTGATCCCACACATTTTATATTGGGAAGTTATTGATTCCAATCAGAAAATATGAATCGCTCCACTAACTCCCTCAATCACGCTTATTTATTTGTGCAATTTTACAATTTTGTAATGAATTCATAAATACCTTTGGTTTCCCTACTCCATAATCGATCCTCCTTGCTATATCTCTTCACTTCTGGATGCTCCTACATCAAACACGTCGAGTAAGAAATTTGTGAGCATAGACTCACAAAAGTGGAGTTGAGTAGTTGAATTACTCTTCCAGGTTGACGGCAACCAGCAGCGAACTCCATCACTCTCCAAAGTGTCGAAGTTATGTCTTCTTCCTCATTTTCCAACACTTCTCTAGAACACATGCCATCTCCCTTCTAGAATACTACATTCTCTTTCGTCTCCACCTCATGGACTCATGTCCAACATAGCTTGACCTCCTCTACTAAATACCCTATATTCTCCTCTTCTCCTTTGTGGGATCAAACCCACCACCAACCAACCATCTCCACCAAAATATTGTAATATATTCTACCATTTCTACACACAAACACCCCGCATCTATACAAAATTCTGCAATTGCATCTTCTAGTTCAACTTTTACAAATAAATCAACATCTACATTTACCTCTTTCCTTTTTGGAGCTGCAACATCATTTTTTGCTGCAATGTCCTCCATATCTTTGCCAACTACAACTTCTCATTCTTCTCCCTTCACTATAACAAGTTTCACTATCCACTCTTCAATTGCCAACAATTGTGCTAACAAATTTTCTTCACCATTCGTTGCAACCTCTTTGCTACTCACTTCCTTCTTTTCTTCACTTTTCTCCACACCTTCCTCATGGCATGTATTGCTGCAACTTCTTTGCTAGGATTTTTTCTCACATATTTCTCCGTTCGTCTTAGGTTGCTATCCTTGCTCTTCTTCTCACTTTTCTTCACCACTTTCCTCTCACTCATTACCAATTTCTTGATCCTCACCTCAATCTTTCCCAATTCCTTATGGACCATCTATCCCATCTTCTCATACTTCTCATTCTCTACTTTCTCCCAATATTGCTCCAAAAAAAATTTCACACAGGTCTCCTCACTACCCATTCCATCTTGTATGTTGCAATCTTCCACAATTCTCACATCACTTCACAACTTCTAGCTCTCAATTTCTTAGAGCTTTTCTACTTGCATAAATTCTCTCAATCTCTCTGCAGTGGCTTCACACTTACTTTTAATGTGAACTATGTCACGATTAGTGATCTATTCACACAACTTCACCCACTATCCTAACATGGACTACCTCACGTTTGGTAGTCTTTCCACATCCTTAGGATCCACCCAGGCTCCTAATAGAGGCATATAATGGAAGGTCCAATGAGTGGGGATAAAGTGATCTCAGTGGGCCCCATAGTGGAGGGACTTTAATATCAATTGTAATACCACTTTTTGTATCCATAAAATATGCAAAGTGACAAATCATGTGATGCACCACATCAGCACCAATAAAAACATGACTTAGTGCAACACTATTGGTCTCACTTTTTTTTGGGTCTTTTTTGGGCCCTCAACAAAAAGCATGTTGATGTGTCATCATATTTGGTGATGTGACCCTAAAACAAAATATAGAAGCACACAAGTTGCCAAATAAACTGCTATACAAAATTAGGAGTGATTTGAAATTTTCACATAAGATTTTGAGGAACGTGAAGTTAGAGATTGCTCCCACTATGGGCCCTTCTCCCTACCAATTGATGCAGATGAAAATTTACTTCACATTGATCCAATCTAATCTATCTGTGCAACTCACAATTAAAATGTCAACACTTGGCCCAAAAATTACAACAAACTATTTCTCAATTATAAAATACCACAATTTTACTGTCAAGCATTTACATGAAATCCACAACTACGTTTGTCAATCAAATTCAATAACCATTTAGAAAAATTCAATTCATACTCACATAATGCACAACTAGTAATCAATCAATCAAGATATTGCAAGTCTTGTTGAATGAAATTTTAATATCTTCAATTTTATTAATGAAATCCGATTACTCAATACATTGTAGCAATTTCAAGAATATTTAAGTTTCTCCATACACCCCTAGCACAACCTTCCTTTCCAATTTGCATATCATAAGGAAATTTGATTTCTTTTACTTAATATCATAATATCCTTATTTCTTGGTTTGTACATTTTAAGATACTGGCATACTCTTACCAATGCGCCAATCTATATTTTATTCACTCCATTCAGAAGCATGGAACCAACACTTGGATTACAATTCAAAACAAAACTTGTACCAATCGTGCCTATCGTTCTCCTCGCACTGCCCACTCATCTCCCCAACATTTCTACATAGCTTCTTTCAAGCTTTTCTATTTCCTATTACCACACAAAACCTTTAGCTAAATTTCTTGTTTTTGATTTAAAAAGCCATCAATATGGTGCAACCCCTCTGGCAATCTTCCATGTAGCCTTTAGTATTCATTCCCCTACTTTTTAAAAATGCTACTTTTTAAAAATGATATGTTGTTGCTTTTTTTTTCTTTTTGATTTGTTTTCAATCCACAACACCCCTCTCTATTTTTGTGCAGGCCTTGTTGCCTCACGCCCACCCCACACACTTTAATTAGGATCTATCACTAGCACTTGCCATGGGGGTTCAAAGGGAAATACCGATAGGAAAGTGAAGGTGTGGAAGTTAAAAAATTTAACGTTACATAGCGAAAGTATATTTAAATACAAATGTATATTATATTACAATTCTGGAGCTAAATACAAATGTATATTCTCGGTTCTCCTTTTTTTTATTTTTTTCCCTCATGATTATCAAGCTAGTTCAGTAGAATCCAAGCACTCTGACCATTCCTAGAAAAACAGAAAGTTATATTATGTGCTTTCCTTTAGTCTGAAACTGTTGTTGTCCATCACTCTTTTTAACTTCGTCTTAGCATCACTAAGTATTTAGTTGCAGTAGTGTAGAATAAATCATTATTCTTTTTGTATTTTCACTATACTTGATAACATTGGGTGGTCGATGGCGTTTTCGTGCTCTGATGGTCGAGCTAGGGCATCCGTGCCCTAGCTCGTTCTTGGTGTCTACATACTGGTGCGACGAGGGGGGATTTTACTACTGTCAGGGTGTTGTTCATGCTGTGTATTCCTTCCTTCATTGTTGGCTATCCTTGGCTCGTAGTGGTGAATGTTTAGCTCACGCCGACTGGTTTAGGCTAGTTTTTGTCTTGTGCGTGGTGGCGACCAGGTGGATTCTGGTGTGTTGTTGCCTGGTGAAGCTTGATCAGCCTGTTAGGCCCACGTGGGGCTGCATTTTTTGGGTGTGGTGTGGGCGTCTGGTTTGGGACGTGATTATTTTCCTGGGGCTGTGTGTTGCCCGATTGGGTGAAGGGTGTTTCCTCTTGAAGCTGAAGTTGAAACTTTTGAGTTTTAGTGAGTTGTGGGTGGAGCCAGAGGGGTTTTGTGTTAACCCTCGTGTGGGAATTTTCCTCTGTTCTCTCTTCCTGGGGGTTTGCATGCCTGCTTAGGGTCTCGTTCTGGGTTCATACCTCGAGGGGAATCATCTGGGGTTAACCCCAAGATGGATTTCTGATCAGCTTTTGGTTCAAAATCTCTAACACAGGGTGCAAAGGTTTTCAATAATAATTTGTTTGTGCAGGATCAAAAGAAGATTGGCCCTAGGTTGTCTGGGGTATCTAAGATTACGAAGATTAACGGTTGCTTGGAAAGATGTAAGGAGAGACTGAAATTGGTTATCTCGATGGAGTTGCTGGCGGATGATATTGAATATTATTCGAAGCACTCCTTTTATTGCAAGTTTATGGGTTTAAGAGTTTCATTGCAATTTTTGGAATCTTGGGCTCAGAGGACCTGGATGCCGGAAGGAGAGATGGAGATTAGACTCCTAGCGAATAACTACTTTATGGTCTCTTTTGATTGCATGGCAGATCGGAATAAGATTTTTGAGGGAGGTCCCTACTTCTATAACCAAGTGGGCCTGTTTTTGAAGCCGTGGCATGCAGGCTTCAATCCGACTGAGGAGCTCCCGAATAGAGTTCCAATTTGGGTTCGGCTGTCGTGGTTTCTAGTCGAATGTTGGCGAGAGGATGTTTTACATTTGGTGGCTTTAATGCTTGGTAAACTAGTTGGATTATCACAGCAGACATAGTTTAAAAAGGTAATGACTTTTGCCCATATCTATGTAGAAATTGATTTAAGCATGCCATTGTCAGATTCTGTGGAAGTAAGTGCAGGATCATATACATGGGTGCAACAGTTAGATTATGAAACTCTACCTTTTAGGTGTTGACTTTGTCATGAATATGGACACTTGCAGCGCAGATGCCCTAGGGCTAAGCTAGTGGTGACCCAATCTACCCAACCTCTTCGCAATCCACCTAGGGTTGATAAGGGGAAGGGGCCTATTCTGGGTGATGGTACTGGAGAGGATGGATATATCCCTGTCAAAACTCGTAATAGAAATCAAGGGCAGAAGAGGACTTTGGGGGAGAGGCAGGATGATAATACTTTTAACAGGTTTGAGGTGTTGGATGACCTCAGCCAACAGGAAGTGAATCTGGGTTTGATGCACTTGGATCAAGGAACTTTGGGTGCAGGAAAGGATGGGCCTCCTATGGAGGCTATGCAGGAGGTGCAAGATATGGATGTTGGGCAGATGGACACAGATCAATAGTTGATTGTTCAAGTTGGGCTGGATCCTGTTATTGGAGTTTTGAAGCATGGGGGAGAGGGTTCTCCTTTGCCCATAAAGACTGGTGCGAAAGTTGGAAAGAACTCTTTGTCCTCTTCTCGCGTGGGTATTCTGCAAAAGGACCCAAAGAAAGGGGTTGGTGAGAAGAATCCCAAGCTGGGTAGAAAAAAGGATATGGAAAAGATTAAATCAACTAGGGAAACTCTGGTGGAGTCAAGGGCAGTCAAGACCCTGGATTCGCACTTCTTGTGTAACCAAAAAGGATTGTCCTATCATGGAATGTTAGGGGCTTGAACAGTGACCCTTGACAAAAAGTTGTTCGTGATTTGGTTAGGAAGCAATCTTCGGATATTCTTTTTGTTCAGGAAACTAAATTATCTGTGGAGAGTATGTTGAATATGGTACCTAAGTTGTGGAAGTTTGGCGAGTGTCAGCGTGTTGGAGCTCATGGTGTGTCCAGGGGGTGGCTTGTTTATGGAACCCCCGGAGGATTTGCCCCCTCTAGTGGATGTCTTCTAGATCTTCTATTTCCTTGGTGGCCTCATGCTTCATGACGGGAGAGTGTATTCTCCTCTCTAATGTGTATGTGCCTGTTGATTATCAAGGTAAGCAGCTTCTATGGTCCCACCTTCGTTTTGTTTGCAGCTTGGCTCCTCTCCACCTGTGGATTCTGGCTAGGGATTTCAATGCTATTATGGAGTTGTCTGAGAAAAGGGGTGGAATTCCTAGATTGGAACTTTCTGCGTTGCTTCTAAGGGATAGCATTGTTGATCTAAATCTTATTGATGTCCAGCCCAGTAATGGTCGTTTTACTTGGAATAATAGGAGGACTGGTGAGGACTGTTGCCAAGAGGCTAGATTGGTTTTGGTCTCCTCGTTATTTGGTTGGTGATCAGGTTTACTTCCCCAAAATTCTTGATTGGAGGGTTTAACCATTGGCCCATCGCTTAGCATCATTCGCCGCCTCGCTCTCCTTCCCTTCAAATTCCAGCTAATGTGGTTACGAGATCCTACTCTTTTTGACCAAGTGGATGTGTGGTGGAGGATAGGTAGACCTGCTTTTGGTATGGAAATGTATACCTTTGCCAAGCTTCTTCAATTCGTCAAGTATCAGCTTAAAAGGTGGAATCGACGATGTTTTCGTAATATTTTTCATGATAAAGTCGTTGCTCAGGAAGAGTTAAATAATATTACAAGATTGATTCGGGAGAATGGGGTTTCTGAGGATCTTTTGAAAGAAGAGGCTAGGACTCTGAAGGTGGTGGAGGAATGTGAATTACGGGAAGAGGTTTATTGGAAGCAAAAGGCACGTGTCGAATGGCTACAGGAAGGGGACAAGAACACTGCCTTTTTCTTTAATTTTGTGAAGGCTAGGAGGCATGGTAATTCCATTTCTGTGCTAGTTAATGATAGGGGGGATCGTGTGGTCTCATTTCAAGAAATCGCGGTTGAGGCATCACAAAATTTTGCTACTCTCTTCAGAGAGGATTATCAAGGGGGTTCAGTCGAGGAGGAACAGGTTCTTTCTTGTATCCCTCAGTTGGTTCCCAGGGAGGAGAATGAGTATCTGATGAGGGAGATTTCTCTCAAGGAGCTGGAGCAGATTGTGTTCCAGATTAAGCGTGGAAAGGCTCCTAGCCCTGATGGTTTCCCAATTGAGTTCTTTCAAGATTTATGGGATATCATCAAGTTGGATCTTCTGGCAGTTGTCCAGGAGTCTTGAAGGAACAAGCAGATGTTACGTGCTCTTAATTCCACTTTCATTGCTCTTATTTCGAAGTGTGAAGGGGTGGATACGTTAACACAGTTTAGACTGATTTCCCTCTGCAATGTGGTTTATAAAATTATTTCCAAGTTAATGGCTGCAAGACTAAAGAAGTGGCTTAAAGTGCTAATTTCGGAGGAACAAAGTGGCTTTGTTGTGGGTCGGCAGATTTTGGACGGGGTTGTTATTGCTACAGAGACCATCCACTCCATGGCCAGTTCCCAGAATAAGACAATGTTCATTAAACTGGATATGACTAATGCCTATGACAGGGTTAGATTGTCCCTCTTGCGGAAGATCCTTGTTGCTTTTGGTTTTTGTGAAGAATGGATCCAATGGGTCATGAGCTGCGTTACGTCAGTATCCTTCTTGGTACTGATAAATGGAGATCATTCTAAACTTTTTGGGGCTTCTAGGGGTTTGCGCCAAGGGGACCCTATCTCCCCGTACCTATTTCTTCTTCTTGCTGAAGGTCTTGGGCATCTGTTGAAAAGAAATGTTGGATTAGGTATCATTCAGGGTTGGCACTGGGGTGGAGATTTGCCTCCGCAGTCTCATTTGCAGTTTGTTGATGATACTGCCTTGATGTGGATGGCTATTGTCAAGGAAGCTACTTTTCTGAGGTAGTTGTTGGATGTTTACCTTGTGGCATCGGGGCAACTGATTAATGAGGATAAATCTTCCATCTTCTTCTTCAATACGCATGCCTCCATTCAGAGAAGAATTGCTAATATATTGCAGTTTCAGATAGGGGTTCTCCCTTTTATGTATTTGGGCATTCCAATTTCTGCAGGCTCGCTTCCCAAGGGTTCTTGGAAAAATATTATTGATAAGTTTCGGGTGAAATTCAATCATTGGACACATAGATGGTTGTCTTTTGCTGGGCGAGTTCAACTTCTTAAGTCAGTTGTGCAAGCACTCCCTACTTACATATGTATGCTTCAGGTGGCTCCGGTAGGGTTTTTGAAGGAGTTGGATTCTCTTGAAAGGCAATTTTTATGGGTTGGATGCTTGTCATCCTCC
>VDFB02166379.1:0-30951 GCA_007258455.2 Sequoia sempervirens | reverse complement strand
CTAAAAAGTAAATTTTTTCTTGTGAATTGTTTAATTGCTTAGAGCATCCAAAGATGCAAAAAAAATACCATACTAGGTTTGTCAAGAACTTGTATGCAAAGTTATGAACCCCCTAAATCTCTTAAATATGGAAACTTAGAATATCTATCCATCCATCATAAACCTTAATAAATGGCTAGAATCTATAGAATAAATGAAAACCTAGAAAGTAATGTGAGAAATATAAATTGTTAAATTGAAAATATAAATAATAGAAAAATGAAATAACACTATAGAGTTACAATCTAATGCTCGAAAAATGTAATTGCTCAAAAAAGAAAAAAAAAATTAATAGATCGCATAAGCATGAATCAAATGAATGAAATATAAGCTAGGAGAGTGAGTATTTAAAAACTATTTGAAATGAAGGGGGTGGAAAACACAATTAATAGAGGGAGTACACCACAACAATAAAAAATAGGAAAGTGGAAATGTCATGGAAGATTCTAACAACTTGCCTCATTCAAACAAATAACCACTTTATTTACTTGAGAAGGACTAATAAAATTGTAGAAAAAACTATTAGTATGAAAATAAAAACCTACACTAAAACTTAGAGCAACATCATTGAATTCTGGAACTTTATTAATACTTACAAACTTATACTATATGTATGTTCTCCAATTGTTACACATCACTTGGTCACTCAATCGAATCATGTGCACCAAGAAACTATTCATTTGAACTATACCTACATAACATTTTTTTTGAAGGAGTTCAAGAAGTAACTCTACATAATGTTTGTTCTAATAATGCCTAATAATGTACATCCCTTTGTGATTTACATTAATATATATGAATATGAAATTTATGTAGTATTTATTCAACATGGGCTTCCAATAACTTCCAAATTCAATGACATTCACTTATATAGTGAAATAATATTCCACCTACAAGAAATAATTATATATTATTCTATAACCTATCAAGTAGTGATGACACTATAATCTAGGTGAGGAGACGTAGTATTTTTTCCAATCATAAGCCACATTTATTCCTATACATGCACAAAAAGATAGAGAATGTATAACATAGGAATTCGATTTAACATGCTTCAATAGTTCCTTTTTTCGATCAAGAAAGAGAAGGGGACACAGAGTAAGGTACTAGATTGCCTCAACAAACCACTTCTTTATGTACTCATCATGGTGTTTGATTAGTACTACCACACCTTTATCACCAACCTATAAACAATACATGAGTGACATGGATCTATGATATTTTTTTATTTTTTAAGTAGAAGGTTAGGTTGATTTTGATGTGTTCAAGAAAAATGCTAATACTATCTTTTTAAGAATGTAGGTTTATATTACCCACAACTATGTCTAGATCTTGTGCTTCAAGAAATCATTAGATCTTATTTGAGAAGATTCAAAGAGACAAATAAATAAGATTATACATTGATAAAAATTTGAAGATAATTTGGTGGGAAGAGATTTTGTTTCTCCCTCACATCCTTTCAATGATTGGGTTAGGTATAGTACTTGTACAATTGATTTTAGGAAGTTCAACTCAATCAAATTGAAAAACATAAAGAAATAATCTAAGATAAAATGTACGAGTGATTATCTTCAATTTATCCTTCAAGAATATTACATTATGCAATTGTAAACTCATTTTTTAGCTTATCTCTTTACAAACACTTGAACTTTTCTATTGCAAATAATTAATTTTGTTAGTCAACATAATACTCATTAACTCCTCCATACTAAATATCTAAAACTCAAATATTCAACTCTCCTAAAAACTTAATTGAAACTTACGATTGATTATTTTAAATAGAAAAAGTTATCATTAAAAAATAATAAAGAAATATTTTATTATAAAATAAAAACAATTACAATTTAATAATTGAGAAGAAACTTCTGGCCCTTAAAAAAACCCTTTATAAGAGATGAACGACGCCATCCATAGTAAAGTCACGAATGCTACGCATCAGATTTTACTTATTCCCTTCAAGTGCTAACTAGTTTAAGAAACTAAAACATTTTAATATTCTAATATTTTGCCAATTCTTCCTTTTGGTTTGTCGAACACGGCAAATGCTTTGTCTCCTCTGGCCGCAAGCGAGGAAATAGTCTCTTCAGACCAATTCCAACGAGCCAAAACTATTATTTAGGAACTTGAGCTAAGTACCTTGTTGCAATCCCCCATGCTTCACACCTCGCTAATTTAGTGAGGAGTGTAGAGAGACATTATTGAAAAAATCGAACAGAAGCCTATCTGGAGAAGATACGATCATATTCATCAACAAGTAGAAAGCTGCTATGAAAGTCAATTTACGATTCGGCAATTTTTTCTGATTTCGCCTTGAGATCCAGTGCGTACTTCTATGGTGCCCATCTTCACCATAGCATTGGCAAACTTCTCACTCCATATTGACGGATACATTGAACTACTCTCCACCACTTTTAGAGTGTCAGGATTTGTTATTAAGGTATGATCAGAGGTAAATAGTCCCCTGTTTTTGAGAAGCTGTCTGTAATATACATTGTCCAGCTTGGTCGGTGTAATGCTTTCCATTGGTACAATTGTGTCGGGAGGTGGTGCAACTGGACAAACAAGCTTGAGGTGCTGGGCCAGTTGAGCGTCCAGGGTAGGATCCCCGACACCCGTGTTGGAGAAGTTGTAAAGCCTGTCGCTAAATGAAGAGCAGTGTGATACACCAATGGAATGAGCACCTGTGAATGAGAAAACCAACATCAATATAAAATTCTATTCAGCAGAAGTAATAGTTTCTGGTTATCAAAATCATGATGTTGCAGTGCTTGCCTGATAGAACTACCATTTCTTCTTGAGAGAGGCCCTTTTGCTTAAACAAATCAGTCAACTCTGTGACGTTGAAAAAAGGAGGTGGTAAGTTCCCCACGATTGACGCTTCTGTAGATATCCTCCCGTCTCTGCGTCCGGCTGGAACATCCCAGTAAATATTGCCAGCCTGAAAAGAAATAGAGGTCTTATTATACACTGCAGTAAAATAATTCCCAGTTTGGAATCACCAATCAAATATAACAAAGTTATTTTATTTATTAATGTCTAGTGGCATTCTACAATGGTAAGAAAAGATGAATGGTAATGTTTTTTTTTTTATTCAAGGGGTAAACGCTTTTGACCAGAGCTATGAACTGGATTCAACAATTCAACAATATCACCCCAACGGGGTTTGAACCTTGGTGGCAAGAACAACAATGCCACCTATAAACCATTACACCATGCCAATACCAAGATGAATGGTAATGTTATGAACATACAATTTTTTTATTTTTTTATCTTAAATTTTTCAATCATTTACATTAATATGTATTATTTCTGGATTAAATTGCGTATGATTTTTTTTGCATGAATATTTCAGATCATATTCTATTACGTATATTTAGGATATAAATCGCAAAATGTAATCTGAAATGTTAAGATAAAGCAGTTCTTACACAGTTGAATTCAAAAATAATGCATCCTAATCATTATAAATTGCGAAATTTTGAAGTCTTTAATTAAATCATTTACAAGTCAAAATATTAAATATAATAAAAAACATAATATTTTCAACATAAGTAACACAAAATTTATGTCTTTGGTTAGATCTGGATGGGTGGTGGCTATATAGAGCTCTGCTGATATATAGTTCAAGTCAAGCCCCCCTTTTTCATGTTGGTCTGATCAGGGATGGATGTCCGATAGTTTTAAAAATAATATGAAATAACTTTGAAGTAAATTAACTGCTCTAAATTGATATCTTTCAATTCTTTTTAGATAGATATACTTAGGATATCTATACTATTTTTTATTATAAATTTTTATATAGATAAAATCACATTACAAGGGCAACAACAACATTCAATACACAGCATCGTTAAGCACAGTCCACTTCATAATTTAACATTACCTTATATGAGGAATCTCGTGCAGCAAATGCAATTATGTCTGCACAAGACACTACTTCAGGACAGACTGATTCTAATATCGCTTTTACATCATCGATCAGATCAAATCCTCGAAGACTTGGAGAATTTGCAGGTGAGTCTTTCTCTGCTTTATTTCCAGGTGTGGAGTCTATAAGTATTGATCCATCGCAACCCTGTACACATGAAAACATTATATTATCACAGTTCACCGAGTTTTATCTTACAGAGGAACTGAATTGAACTGAAGTACTAACCTTGACAAAGCAATCGTGGAAATGCATCCTTATAAGTGCCGGAGCTAAAGTAGGATCCTTTTTTAGAGCTTCTGAGATCGTCCAGGTGGCAATGGATTCAGCATGAGGGCACACATAGTCATAATACCCTACCTTCAGTCCACAGTAGTCATCGGCAGTGGCAGAAACCATCCAGAGCATTGCCAAAACTAAAAATATGACCAATTTCTTCATTGTTATCTGCTCTAATTTGCAGAAGGTACTCAAATGTATCTTGCGAGATTGTTCTCCTCAAGCGGTATATTTATTGAGAATCCAAGAAATGCCACATCTGCTACAGTCAACGAATTGTTCAACAAAATTTGATTAAACATATATTTTCCGAGCCTTAATTGGAAAGCAACAATTACATCTTAAACAAAAGGGTTGAACGATTCGAAAGATAACTTAGGCCGCTCTGAGAGTACGTGCATTATGTCATTGAACATCATCATATATACTTTAATATTGAAAGATAGACATTGTGAGATATTTATAATGCGTCGATTTGCTCAATACTACGTGAAAATTGCAGATACACGCCAAATGAATAGTACAGAAGATATATCCATGATTAACTAGTCAGAATGTTAGACTCTGTCAAAGGAAAGGCTCCTTAAAAATATTACGTTCTGAGGGAAGCTTTGAATGTGTCATAAATTTTAAATAATATTGGGTGTTTCAATGTTTTTGTTTAGGAGTTTTTAAAAATCGAATAATACAAATTTGTCAACGAAGACTGGTCTCGGGGAAAAGAGTTTGGCCGACACTCAAGTGACTTTTCCATACTGTAAAAACGTGCAAAGAAAATTAGCGACCGCGAGGTAAGCCTATGAGTAATAATGTTGAATTAGTTGTATATTAATTACTGTGGCACGTATTATAGAAATTGAATTGTTTTACATAATTTTTTTTATTAAATGGGGGTAAATGCTTTTGATTTGGAGTTATGAACCAGTGAAGTTACAAATGGGGGACTTCATTCCTAATACACATTCTCAACATTTATATTTCAATTGGGTTTTAACTTTGATGATAAGAATAACAATACAACAACTTAACCATCACACCATGTTATTATTGGCAAATTGTTTGACTTAATGAATATGCATTGTTTATCATTATTATTTAGTTCTATCCAAGTTTACAGATAGAACCACATTGGATCGATCTTCCATTATTGATGTTTCCATTCCAAAATCTTTAGAAAAGGCAGTGTGCACATTTTTATTTAAAAATAGATCTTTTAATTTAAACTAAGAAGGGGTTGGAAGGTAATGGGATGGTGTTAGTACAAATATGGAATTATTTTTAAATATAAAAATTTAAAATTTGGAAATAATTCTAAAATAAATAAATATAGCAAATATAATAATTTTCTAGTATCTTTTTGTATTAAAGTAAATTTGGAGAGGATAGTGGGATAATATGTGAAGGGGTATGTAAAACTATGATAGTGAAAGATTGGTTTGCAAAGGGACACATCATTAACAATTATAGAGATATTGGTGATTGAAGTAGTAATAAAATCATTTCACACATTTAAAGAGTGGATGTAGGATAGATATGTTGTGATGTACAATGTGGCTTGGCTTAATGTATCTTAGCATATTGCCTACTAGAGTCCATAGTCATTAGATTTAAATATTTCTTAGTATAATATCATATATTTAAATTTTATATAAACTATACATTATTAAATATAATATATAATATAAATTTGACATATAATACTAATTAAAATATTTAATATATTAAATATTAAATATTTATCTATATTTAATATTTAAACATATATTAAATTTATCAAAAAATATATTCAAATTTATATTTATTATTACATATTATAAGAAATATAATGTACAATATTAAAAATAAATATTGTATACATAATATTTTTTTATAACCAATATCACTTAAATTAATGTATAAGAAATCTAACAAATTAACTAGTCTTATAGAGAGATGAAATGAGAGAGTAGGTGGAAAGTGAGGGAATAGATAGGAGGGAGGGAGGGAGAGCTATGACTTACTATAAATAATACAAGACAATAGAACTCAATTATCTATGCACTACCTAGGTCAATAGTTCAAACTATTTACAAAGCATACAAATCAATGAAATTAGACTCAATTGTTCCTAGATTATTTTTTTTTAGTTTACATTTATTATTTTTATCTCCATCAATAAATTTACAACTATATGAATCTCCCTTCATATATAGACTCAAGACTCTCAAACATATTGGTCAACATCACTTAGTTCTCTCACTAATGTATTTTAATTGTTGAAGATGAAACCGTCAATAAACATATTAATATTTACTATTTAAGTCCATCTATATCTTCCTCTTTATTTATACCCCCTATCTCTATATCTCGCTCTTTTTATCCCCAACTCTCCTTCTCTCCCTATCGTTCCCTCTTTCTATATATTTCTACTTCTCCTCTATCATATCTCAATTTCTCTTGTTCCCTCTCCTCCTCAGATTTTTATCGATCCTTTCAACAAAACCCCTTTCTACCGCAATTTTCTCCCCGACGGATCTTTATCCATTTATTTTCGACTTTATTCGACCGATTCCCATTCTATCGACGACGACCGACTTATCTTTATCATGACTTCCCGACTTTTTCCTTCGACCATCCCTCGACCTCGATCTCTTAATCTTCTACCTCCCCGCATCTCGACCTCTTTCATCCCTTTATTCTCCTCTCCCCTATTAAACAATATGTTGATAATGGAGCCTAATTATCTTCTTCATTAATGGGTTTTAGGTTTTGTTTCATTCATGTTTGGATTCTTATAAGTGGATGCATATTTGGTTTGAACATATCACTTCTCCATCAAGAAATTTGTTGCACACAATTTTTTTTTTTAAATAGCCTACAAATTGACCTTATTTACTACACAAAAATATGTAAAAAAAGAACAGCTTTTTACCTAATTCACCTTCCACTCCTCTTTGGCATATCCATTGCATACCAAGGTGAAATTGCTACTTTTCATTTTAGATTATATCTTTTAATTTAAATAGATAAGGGATGTTGGGTAATGGCACAATGATGTTAATAAAAATATTTAAAATATATTTAATTTTTAAATATAAAAGTATTAAAATATGAGAATAATTTTAAAGTAAATAAATTTATATTAAATGGATTAATTTTCTAGTGTTTTTGTATTAGATAAACTAAAAATAGGGTAATAAGGCTAGTGGTATAATGTGTGAAGGGGCATGTAAAATTGTGAATGTGAATCTAGTTGGCTAGTGAAGGGAGGCCATCATTAATGATTATATAAATATTAGTGATGGAAGTAGTAATAAAAATATTTCACACATTTAAATACTAGATGTAGGATATATATGTTGTGATGTACAATGTGGTTTGGCTTAATGTCTCTCTACATATTTCCTACTAGACTCTATATAGCCAATTCATGGTGTAAATACTAGTTGGTAGTATGGATTCTTCTTCTAACTTTTGTAAAGGTATGCGAATTATGGAAAAGAGGAGTGGTAAATATGGAGTCAATGGGGGATGAGAGAAAGAGAGAGAGGAGGTAATGACTCAATAATTTATGAACTAGCTAGAGAAGATGATAATAAATCTAGAATTAAAGGTATGGGTGTTGTGAATTTGGGAGATCGCTAAGTATATTGGTAGCTCCCAATGAATGGAAAATAAAGAAGATATGGTGAGGTTATTGTTAGACCCATGTAATTATGTTGGTAGGTGTAACATGTTCAATTCTATGTGGACTTTGGTGTTTTACACCTACATTATTCATGATGACATACAATGAGTTGAGAACAAGGGAGATAAATTTTTCAAATTGCTAGTTGATTTACTTTGATGGCTTGAGATAGAATTTATATCAACTTCATTGAGAAATGAAATACTATTTAGGTGGGTTAAAGGTAAGATTATCAATTGAGGGTGTGTTTAAAACATTATCACTTTTTTTTGTGTTTGGAATTGGGATGGGCCTATGGAAACCCATTCCCTTATTTTTCAGTGTGGATTATAATAAATTTAAATGCTCGATGAGGGGATTAGTAAAGATTGTGTTATTTTCCCATCTCCATCCATATAGAGAACTTTAAACTATAACTTTCAACTAATATAAGGAGGGCCATGTAATATGCCCTCCTCACTTGCACTTCATTCCATACTATCTTTTTTTATTAGGGTTTTTTGGTCTCATGATGTTGGAATGAAAAATAATACTTGTTGGAATATGTTGTAATTGATGTCAAAAGGGGATAAGAGGATAAGTGTGTTGATCCAATGCAGAAGTGCATATAGATGTCATAGAAGTCAAAAGTGCAGATCATGCAAAAGATTTTGGCATTCTTGATAGCTTAACTGGTTGTGTGCTTAAGTGATGTACTTGTATGTGTATGTTGTGTTATAGGTATGAATGAATATGGTGGTGTTGTCATTAATATATCCATTGATGTCAACATAGTATAGGTTGTTATAGTGAAAGGACCCAAGTGATTGTAGGTTCAAAATATGCTTCGATATGTGTACTTTGGTGTGTGCTCCACATTTATAATATGTTGATATTAAGCTTATGAAAATCTAAAGTATTATTCAAGGAAATCCATGGGTGATATATCCTGGCTTAAAAATTTTGGGATGATGAAGAGTGAAAGTTAATTTCATTGGTTTATGAACTAGTATGATAGAATTGGTTATCTATGGACTAGGAGAAATGTATATGCTCCACAGTCCTTTGCTAATTTTCTTTAGGTCTTGCAGATCTAGAAGAAAGTTTATAATGAGGTTTTATGTGTTCCATCAAGAGTGCTCCTAGTTTGGTGCTTTGGTGTGAAGATTTAAATAAGCCTTCGCTAAGAATGGTTTAGTAGTTTTCTCCACATTTCTTGCATATTAAATATCTTTATTTGTGGATTGGAAATTACTTAGAGGCATGTCTAAAGATGCTATGTTCCAAATTTGAGGCTCTAATATGAAGATTTGAGTGAGTTATGATCACCAAAGTGAAAACTATTTTTTATGTACATTTAGTGGTGACAAGGAGAATGTATTCTACTTTGCATTTCTTTGCATTTAAATCTTTTGTTCTGTGGTTCTAGAAATAGGTTGGTAATACTATTATATTCTCTCAACTCAAATGGTTCATGATTTGGTGGTCTGCGTGAAGAAGTTTGGATAATGGATGAATACTATACTTAGAAGACCTTGTCAGAAAGATAATGCAATGATAAGAGTTATAGAAATGTCTCTTTGAGATTGCATTAACAATCCTATGGAGATTTTTCTTTGAGAATATGCAGTGTCGATACAACTTATTTAAATGTCTCCTCGAAATGGTGTGTGCCATACCAGATGTGGAACCTAGTAAGGTACACATGGAAGTGAGATCTGGTGTGATGAGGATGATGTATAGTAAGAAGATGAATAGAAAAAATGCACATGGTAGTGACTTGGATTATTGGTCTCCACCATGGTTGGGTGCTGAGGTGTCTTCATCAATGTGACACAGGCACATCAGTAGAATAGAGATAGATGTTCCATGGATGAAGTGATAAAGTGTTATGTGGACCCAATAGAATAACATGCACAGTGAAGGAAGACATATGGAAATTGGTAATTCATTTTTTTGAATCCTTGTTGCAAAACAACACTTGATCAAGGTGTGAAAGGAGATGATCAACAACTAATGTTCAAACTTTATGATCTACAATGGTCTGGTCCATGTGTACAAGGGTTTCAAGGTTGGTGATTGACAATGAACATATTAGATCTATCAGCTATTTGAATGAACATTTAATGAAGGAGATCTGATCCAATGCTTGGCAGCAAAAATGAGATATGACCGATCAATATCAAATTTGATTGAATGATCAAATGAAGAAATTAAATGCAGATTAGAGTTCGAGGTCAAAACAAAGAGAATTTTTTTGAAAATTCTTTGTAGGAGAAATAAATGTGGAATCAACTCAGTGCAAAAGTATGGTCATATTTGATAGTCTCTATTAGATGAGATGGAAGATGGTGCAAGGCTTGAGATGAACTAATAGCTTGCAGGAGAAACCCTAGTAGATGAGTAACTGGATTGGACAACTAGATGGTGTGCATATTTCGAGGCGAGAGATTACAAATGCATTTAGTTAGGCAGATAGAAGGAAACCAAAGATTGGTTAATAAAAAAAGAGATTTGCAAGCATAGAGAGCTATGGGGGAGTTACATCTAGCAAGATTATGTTGCAAAGATTGAGCGTGTGTAGCTTGCAAGCTTAAAGAGAGCCAAACAAATTAATGTATAGCTAAGTTATAGCAGATAGAGTAAGAAATAAAACCAAGACTGAAATGAATATAATTATCTAGGTGGTTCTATGTGCAGTAGAGAGAAGAATAAAAAGAGAGGGGATAGAGATAGAACATTCATAGTTCTATGTGTAGAAGGATGTGTTGTTGATTGAGCAACTTCAGTAGCAGAGTGTGAGTTTTAGTAAGTGAAAAAGACTACTGAATGTAATGATGCATTATAGGTTTTGTAGAACCAAATCTATGCATATTTGAAACTATCATCATTATACTGAGTTGTAGCTTAGAGTAGGGTGTTTTTAAATCCTTGGAGTTATAGCTCCTTAAGCAGGGTGTTGTTGCATCGTTGAAGTGGTTGATTCTAAATTAGGTAGTTGATGCTTCCTTGGGTTGTAGCCCTAAAACATTGTAACAAAGATTTGAATTGTGACGTTCGATTTGAGTAGTAGACTCAAGAAGCCTTTTGTCATTGTGGTTTTTATCAACTTTGGATTTCCACGTACATACAGTGTTATGTGATGTTCTTGTGTTTATGTTTCTTCATATTAGTATCTACACATTAAGAATTCAAAGAAGTAATCTGCAAAAGTTTTAAGGGATAAATTTTGGTATCTACTAATTCAACCTCCTCTCAATAGATCATTGTTCTCCAACAATTGGTATCAGATCCCTAGGTTCCCTAAGAGAAGCTTAATTAGCTTAGGTAGATCTTGGTAGAGTGAACACAATGGTTAATCAAGAAAGTTTACTTGCATATGATGGACCTAAATTTGATGGATCAAGATATATTTTTGGAGCTCATTAATGGAAGCATATTTTGGGCCCATAGGATATGATGCTTTATTGTCAGTTGAAAATAGATATACAGTTCTTGCTATAGCTCCAATAACTTATGCTAAAAAGAAGGAATATGAGAAAAATGCCACAACAAGAGATATTATTCTTCATGGACTATCAAGTTTTGTATTGGTCAAAGTCATGCATTGCCAAATAGCACATGAAGTTTGGAAAAAGTTGAAGAGAATGTATGAAGAGGATGGTAAAGAAGAAATGAAGGCATTGGCTCAGAAATATGAAAGTGGATATGAAAATTTGAGTACAAGTGAAGCTGTAACAAGAGGTAATGATGAAGATAGATCTACTTCTATATCCAAGGAGTTTGATGAAATGCAAGCTAATTGCATCACGAGATTGAGAACAGGTCCTAGAAAACATAGAGGTAATCACAATCATTTTTTTTCTAAATGTTTATATGATGAAGTAAATGATTTTGATAAGGAAAGGGATAGTAGAAATAATCTACACACAAGAAGAGAAAGTGGGTCATTTGATGTAGATGGTAAATCAAATGATGAACATGGGAGTTTCTATGGGGTAGAGCCATTTCCTATGACCTCTGATGAAGAAGCTAAATCCTCCAGTGAAGAAGAAGAAGTATACCTTGAAGGAAATATCATTTGTTCTCTAAATGAGCTTAAAATTTTGAAGAAGGAGAACGAAGAAAAAAAGTTGCATTCTTAGAATGAGATAGATAGATTGAATAATAGCCTTTAAAATTATAATTAGATGGTGATCTATTTGAAGACTCAAGTGGAAGAACCAAGAAGGGTAGATGATGTAGTTGGATCCAAGCTACAGTCTAATTCAAATGAGTGCATGAGATTGGAAGAAGAAATAGTGTCCTTGAGAAAATAATTAGATAAAGGATTTAAGTTGGAAGGTGGTTTTAGGAAACTAAATGAATTTGTGAGATAACGTAAGCTGTCTATACCAAGGTCTAGATAAAGGGTGAAAATTGACCTTGGTGATGAAAAATGGAAGAGTCCTTCTACCTCAACAAAATTGGTTAAAATAGAAGAAAGAGGTTGCACAAAGAAATAGGAAGCCTACACAAGTTTCTCTAGAGAAATTACCTCCTGAAGTGGAAGATTAGATAAATGCACCACTGGTAAGATGAAGAAACTAAATAAGGATACTTTTGCCAAGTTGAAGGAGCCTGCAACAGATAAGAAGATGGAGAAAATGACTCTTAGAAACTAGAAGAAATATCAGTACAAAAAGGGAGCTAGTGTAGAAATATTTAGTAGGATGAGATATACAAAGAAGTCAAATCAAAGAAAACCTTCTCATCTGGTTCAAAGGAATACTAAGAGTAGGTACTCCCTATGTTTTAATGGTTACTATCATTCTTGTAATCAGTATGGTCATAAAGCTAGAGATTGTAGAGTTGCACCTAGAAGGAGTACAAGATATGTAAATAGAAATTCATCTGCTCTAGTAAGGAATAGTGACAACTTGGGTCACATAGCTAAAGACTATAGACTAGATCTTGTAAGATCTACAATATGGAGAAATAGGAAGAATACAAAGAAGATTATGTCCTCTAAAGTGAGCATGTGTTTGCATGTTGTTGAGAAGAAGGCTAATATATCAAAGAGGGTGCACAAGATGGTTTTGAGAGTAAAATATTTGTAGGAAATGCTCCATATGGATGCTTCTGCCTCAAATCACTAACATTTAGTTATGGGGAGTGGATTTGGGGGGAGCTAAATTGATATTCCATTCATCCCTGGAAGTGAAGAAGAAGAGATCAAGTCAGGTAAAATATGTTTTACAAATTTCTAATGACTTGATTGTTGCAATTTTATGGTCACATTCTTGCTCCTTGAAATTATTGTCAAGGCGTAAGAAAATTAGAAGATTGTGGATAGTTTGTTGTAGAAATTGATATAAACCATTGATATGAGTTATTGAAGAAAAACTAGTTTAAATACTATGCTAGGATAAATACCTTCTCCCTGAAAAATGAAGATGATGCAAGAGCATCTAGATGATTCAAATCAATTGGGACAGTGAGCATTCATTTGCAGAGCACCAAAGAGAGTGACATTGGAGGATACTGCATTTTATCACATTTGCATATCAAATTTTGTAGAGCTAGAATTAACATCACTTGACATACTAATATTCAGTATATCCAAAATTCAAGGCATTTAGTTTCAATTTTAGAGAAATGCCACGTGCTGAAGAATGCCTCTTTTTCACAATGTAGAGCCATAGTGTTGAGTGAAGTTTAATTGGCTTGTAGAGCAAGTACATGTCTCCTGGAGCTTAAAGGAACATCATTCAATGATGTATAGGAATTGGCCAACCTTCTTTGGGATCCACATGAAGATCTAAGCATCAACAGAGCATTTCCTTATGTTTAAAATCTGGGTCTACAAGTTACTTATCTAGCCCTTACAATTAGGCCCAGTTGATTATGATTTGAAGGCTTGTGGAGGATATAAATGAAGAAATGAACAATTATGAGAAGACATGAAGTGAATGCATGAGTAGGTCAACAGAAGTGTATGGATCAAGGTCTAAGGGGAAGTTACTATTGGTATTGAATCAGTGTTATACTTGATATAATGTAGTCCTCGATATCATTTGGTACATGGTGAGCACATTCACAATTGGTATCAAATTGATAATCAATATTAGGGCATGATATCATCAGTTAGTGTCAAGTAAGTGATTCAACTGGAAAAAGAATCAATCAAAAAACCTACAATTGATATCAAATTTGATTGGAGAAAAGCATTAAAAGGTTGAATTTAGTACTTGGCATGAGAGAAAAAGTTGTTTTCAATGGGTATCAGCTCAAGGAGGAGCCAATTTTGTTTTTCATTGCTAAAAAGGAGTGATGGATGCAATAGTATGGTGTCCTGAGAAGAAGAAAATAAAAAAGGATGAGAAAGTGCTCATAGGCATAAGTTGAGAGAGGCAAAAAGAATGGAGAATAGTCTAAGGAGGAGATGGTATTGTGGTTAGAATTTTTTTTAATTAGTACAAAGGTTATGGTGGAGAAAATACTTTTTCCAGTTCAAAGGATGATATTTGGGGACAACAAAACCCTTTGCATTGCTTGTCAAAGGGGGGGAATTTTTTTAGGAGTGAGCCCTTTTCCATTGATGGAAAAGGGGGAGAAAGTATGCAAATGCTCAAAGAGGAGCATTGGTGATAGCAACAATATAAGTAGAAGTGAAGATGATATTGGTACAAATGTTGAATTGATCAATTAGTATGTTTTGAGAATTCAAGTTTTGGCATCAATGACAAAGGGGGAGATTGTTGGAATATGTTTTCATTGATGTCAAAAGAGGATTAGAGGAGAAGTGTGTTGATCCAATGCAGATGTGCATATAGTTGTCATTGATGTCAAAAGTGTAGATCATGCAAAGGGTTTTGGAATTCCTAATAGCTTAACTAGTTGTGTGCTCAAGTGATGTTCCTATATGTGTATGATGTGTTACAGGTATGAATGACTATGGTGGTGTTGCCATTAATATAGCCATTGATTTCAACAAAGTATAGGTTGTTGTGGTGAAAGGACACAAGTTATTGTAGGTTCAAAATATGCTCTGGTGTTTGGTCCACATTTCTACTATGTTGATCTTATGCTTATGTGGATATAAAGTATTGTTCAAGGAAATTCATGGGTGATATATCCTGGATTACAACTTCTGGGCTAATGAAGAGTCAAAGTTAAGTTCATTGGTTTATGAACTGGTCTAATAGAATTGGTTATCTATGAACTGGGATAAATTCATTTGCTCCATAGTGATCCATCAAGAGTGCTCCCAGTTTGGTGCTCCAGTATGAAAATTTGAACGAGCCTTTGATAAGAATGGTTTAGTACTTTACTCTGAATTTGTTGCATATTGAATATCTTTATCTGTGGATTGGAAGTTACTTAGAGGCATTCCTAAATATGTTATCTTCCATGTTTTAGCCTTTAGTATGAAAATTTGAGTGAGTTATGATCACCAAAGTGAAAACTGCTTTTTCTATACATTTGGTGGTGATAAGGAGAATGTGTTCTACTCTGCATTCCTCCACATTTACATCTTTTTTTTGTGGTTCTAGAATTAAGTTAGTAATGGGTATGTGCAGGATCATCATTGAAAAAGTAGGCCCTTAAGTGGCAAAAAAATAGAAAAATCAGAGTTAGGCAATTTGACGTAAAAATTTGAATAAGTTATCTATATTATTTCAAAAATATGTAAGAATAGAATCTATAGAAAATTGAATGTAGTTTCTAAACTACTAGGTATGTTTTAAAAAAAATGAAATCTATTAGGTGAAAATTTGAAATTTCAATGTAGTAGTACTTAAATTTCAGGGAAAAAATAAGTAGGTGTCTGTCTGACCACCCTAACCACAATAAAATGATAATTATTTTTTATAATATTTTAGATATAAGTAGAAGAATCATGTCTCGATGTGATGCATATTTTATTTGTAATTATTTTCCAAGTATATAATTAATTATGAATTTTTTATTACAACTTTTAAAAAATATAAAAAACTCGTATGTCTGACCACCTTAACTTGGTCAAAAATTCATGAAATTCAATTTTTATTTTTTAAATCCTATAGTATGTGAATCATAGAATGTGATGCATTTTTTGGATTCAAAAAATATGATACCATTTGAAAGCTATAAATATTTTTCAATTAGTCTATCAATTAGGACTTTAGTCATAATTTGAATAGAAAATGAATAATAATTACTTATTAAATTCAAAGTAAAGCATAGTTTATATTGGTGGAAAGTGTAGAATCTCCTTAAAAAACCCTTATTTTCATCAATTTTGGGTAAAAATAAAGTCGTTAGCCACATACCCATCATATTGCCACTTTTTGGCCCACCATGATCCTGCACATACCCTAATACTATTATGTTCTCTCAACACAAATGATTCATGATTTAGTGGTATGCATGAAGAATTTTGGATCATGGATGAATATTGTACCTAGAAGACCTTGTGGGAAAGAAAATGCGGTGACGGTAAGATTTTGAGCAATGTACCTTTGACATTGCATTAAAAAGCCTATGGAGATTTTTCGTTGAGACCATGCAGTATCAATAGGACTTCTTTAGATGTCTCCTCGACATGGTGTGTGTGATACTAGATGTGGAAACTAGTAAGGTACATGTGAAAGTGAGATCTAGTGTGATGAGGATCATGTACATCCAAAAGTTAAATATAACAAAGCTGCATGGCAGTGACTTGGATTGATGATCTCCACTGTGGTTGGGTGCTGAGGTTTTTTCATCGGTGTGATATAGGAATATAAACAAAAAAGAGATAGATGTTCCACCAAGGAAGTAATAAAGTGCTATGTGGACCAAATAGAATAACCCGCATAGTGAAGGCAAACATATGGCAATCGATAATTCATTGTTTTGCATCCTTGTTGCAAAATGACACTTGATCAAGGTGTGAAAGGAGATGATCAATGACTAGTGTTGAACCTTTATTATCTACAAGAGTCTAGTCTGTGTATACAAGGGTTTCAAGGTCGGTGACCGACAATGAACAAATCACATCTCTTAGCTATTCCAATGAATATTTAATGAAGGAGATCTGATCTACTTCTTGGAAGCTAAAAGGAGATATGATCGATCAAGATCAAATCTAATTGAATGATTAGATGATGAAATTAAATGTAGATCAGAGTTCGAGGTCAAAATAGAGAAAAAAATTTGGAACATTCTCTATAGGAGAAATAAATGTGTCTAGAACTAGCTCGATACAAAAGTATGGTCATATTTGATAGTATTTATTATATGAGATGGACGATGGTGCAAGGCTTGAGATGAATTGACAACATGGGGGATAAACCCTAATAGATGAGTAACCAGATTGAATAACCAGATCATGTGCATATCTCGAGGTGAGAGATTACAGATGTGTTGAGTTACGTAGATAGAGACAACTAAAGAATGGTTAGTAAAAAAGAGATTTGCAAGCATAGAGAGAGTTGTGGGGGAGTTACATCTAGCAAGAGTATGCTATAGAGATTGAGTGTGTGTAGCCTACAAGCTTAAAGAGAGCCAAACAAATTAATGTATAGCTAATTTGTAGTAGATAGAGTAAGAAATAGAACCAAGACTAAAATGAATATAATCATCTAGGTGGTTCTATGTGCAGTAGAGAAAAGAATAGAAAGATAGGGGATAGAGATAGAACATTGATTGTTCTATATGCAGAAGGATGTGTTGATGATTGAGCAAATTTAGTAGTAGAGTGTGAGTTTTAGTAAGTACAGTAGAGTACTACATGTAATGATGCATTATAGTTTTTGGAGAACCAATTCTATGCATATTTGAAAATATCATCATTCTGTTGAGTTGTGGATTAGATTAGGGTGTTTTTTCATCATTGGAGTTGTAGCTCTGAATGTAGGGTGTTGTTGCATCCTTGAAGTGGTTGCTTCTAAATTAGGTAGTTGATGCTTCCTTCGGTTGTATCCCTAAAAAATTGTAACAAATATTTGGATTGTGACACTAGATTTGAGCAGTAGACTCAAGCGACCTATTTTTATCGTGTTTTTCCCATCTTTGGTTTTCCACATACATACAGTGTTATGTGATGTTCTTTTTTGTACGTGTGTTTATGTTTCTTCATATTAGTATCTACAAATTTAGAATTCAAAGAAGTAATCTATGTAAGTTTTAAGAGATAAATTTTGGTATCTACTGATTCACCCTCCATTCTCTATAGATCATTTTTTTTTAACAATTGGTATCAGAGCCCTAGGTTCCCTAGGAGAAGCTTAATCATCTTGTGTAGATATTGGTAGAGTGAACAAAATGGTTAATCAAGAAATTTTACTTGCATATGATGGACCTAACTTTGATGGATCAAGATATATTTTTTGGAGCTCATTAATGGAAGGATATTTGGGGTCCATAGGATATGATGCTTGGATGTTGGTTGAAAATGGATATATAGTTCTTTCTACACCTCTAATAACTAATGCTAAAAAGAAGGCATATGATGAGAAGGTATGAAGAGGATGGTAAAGAAGAAATGAAGGCATTGACTCACAAATATCAAAGTGAATATGAAAATTTGAGTACAAGTGAAGCTGCAACAAGAGGTAATGATGAAGATGCATCTACTTATATATCTAAGGAGTTTGATGAAGTGCAAGTTGATTGCATCAAGAGATTGAGAATAGGTCCCAAGAAACATAGAGGTAATCACAATAATTTTTTTTCCAAATGTTTATATGATAAAGTAAATGATTTTGAAAAGGAAAAGCACAATAGAAATAATTTGCACACAAGAAGATAAAGTGGGTCATTTATTGTAGATGGTAGATCAAATGATGAACATGGGAGTGTCTATGGGCTAGACCCATTTATTACAACATATAATGAAGAAGTTGAAACCTTCGGTGAAGAAGGAGAAGAAGTGGACCTTGAAGGAAAACTCATTTGTGCTCTAAATGAGATTAAAATTTTGAAGGAGAACAAAGAAAAAATTTGCATTCTCAAAATGAGATAGATAGATTGAATATGAGCCTTGAAAATTATAATTAGATGATGATCTATTTGAAGACTCAAGTGGAAGAAGCAAGAAGGTTATATGATGTAGTTAGATTCAAACTACAGTCTAAGTCAAATGAGTGCATGAGATTGGAGGAAGAAATAGTGGCCTTGAGAAAAAAAATAGATAAAAGCTTTAAGTTGGAAGGAAGCTTTAGGATAGTAAATGAATTTGTGAGATTACAAAATCCATATAGATGAAGGTCCAAACCAAGGGTGAAGATTGACCTTGGTGATGAAAAAGGGAAGAGTCCTTCTGCCTCAACATTTTTTTTAAAAATAGATTAAAGTTGCACAAAGATAGAGGAAGCCTACACAAGTTTCTCTAGAGAAAGTACCTCCAAAAGTGGAAGATCAGATAAAGGAACGATTGGTAAGATGAAACGAGATAAGGATACTACTCTCAAGTTGAAGGAGCCTAAACATATAAGAAGATGGAGAAACCAACTCTTAGAAACCGAAAGAAATATCAATACACAAAGGGAGTTGGTGTAGAAAGATTTAATAGGATGAGGTATACAAAGAAGTCAAATCAAAGAATACCTTCTCATCCAGTTCAAAGGAATGCTATGACCAGGTACTCCCCATGTCTTAATGGTTATTTTCATGCTTGTAATTAGTATGGTCATAAAGCTAGAGATTCTAGAGTTGCACCTAGGAGTACAAGATATGTAAATAGAAATTCATAGCTAAAGACTACAAACTAGATCTTGTAATATCTGTAGCACAAAGATAGAGGAAGAATAAAAAGAAGAATATATCCTCTAAAGTGAACATATGTTTGCATGTTGTTGAGAAGAAAAATAATATATCAAAGAAGGTGCACAAGATAGTTTAGAGAGCAAAAGATTGGTAGGAAGCACTCCATATGTCTAATTATGCCTCACATCACTAACTTGTAGTGATGGGACATGGATTGAAGGGGAGCTAAATTGATATTTCATTCATCCCTACAAATGAAGAAGTGATCAAGTCAAGTAAAATATGTTTTACAAATTTCTAATGACTTGATGGTTGCAGAGTTATGGTCACATTCTTGCTCCTTGAAATGCTTGTTAAGGTGTAGGAAAATTAGCAGATGGGTCCCTCCTTGTACTTGAATGTGGGTGTCAGGAACTAAGTTGTATTTAATGTTGTTTGTCAGGTTTACATTAAAAAAACACTTACTTAAGCCTTATGAGTGCATAAAGATTCCAAATAAATCATAAGAAAGGTGTAAATGGTGAAATTATGCCTAGAAAAGTGTGAAATCTTGTTACAAGACTTTACAACACTTTAAAATAGGTCTTGTTTAGTGATGAAAAGGTGGTTTTTAGGCTAATTATAATAAATAAAGTCTAGAAGAATGTAGAAATATCTTACAACACTTCACAACACCTTCACAAGATGTCATTATTTGAATTTTAGTACCTAAATATGCATGTTCAAGCCACATTATAACATAAAACAAGAGAAAAATAGACCAAACATCAAGGAGAAAGGCCTAAAAGACCATGAAAATGACAAGGGGATATTTTCTATGGCACATTTAGCCCCTAGTTTAGTGAGAGGATGAACTTGCTTCAAACTCACACTAAAGTAGCCATAAACATTGAGAGGAGGGTTCAAATGCACTTATGTTAGAAAGATGGAATGACAACAATCAAGAGGGATGCTCAAGCCCCAAGGATCAAGATCCCATGGAAAACTACGCATAAGGAAAAAGGAACACAAAAGTGCAGAAATAAGTGAATTGAATGAAGCTTCGATCGCCTGTCCAACTAGTTGTGGATTAGATCTAGGCTAATTTTTTGAAAAAGAGAATGTGTGCTCACTCTAGGGTGATAGAACTGATGGTGGTCCATTGGGTGAGAAGGCCCAAAAAGGTGAGAAATATACACTAGTTGGTATGCACTCACAAACACAAAGGTGGCTATGGGGAAAGTCGGGCCACTGAGTGGGCTTCCTACTCAATCATATCTAACTTTAACAAGGTACCACAAAGGAAAGTGTTGGCTTGTGCTTCATGACACAAGAAATTTTTTGTATGCTTAGAACCCATGAACAAATAACAAGGTACCATAGGCATGCAACTTGCATTATGCAAGGTGGAAAAAATGGGAAAATGTAAAAATGTAAAATGTAAAAGAAAGTTCATAGGATTCTTGTTAAGTTCATGTAAGGTCAGCCACTTAGGGAACACTATGTCTAATGTCTCCAAAAGAGGACCAATCAAAGAATATTTTATTCACAACTTAGGGGTTGCAGTACATCACATTAGGCCACCAAGAGGAATGTAATATGCTAAGATAGATCACGCTTATGAAGGAAATCACATCCAATGTGATCCATAAAGTGACAAACTCATCATATGCAATGACAAGGCTACAATAGGAACCAAGAATGCAAATGAATTAATGGTAATGTATGGCCCCCACTTTAAAGAAATTGCTACACACCATTTTTTGAGCAATTCACTTAAAGTATCAAAGGAGAGATGCAAAAAGAAAAAAAGACATGAGAGCCAACTTGGAAAGTCCCTATGCAAAGTCATATGTTTCTAAGTAAGGCTGTGTCATGTCAACAAAAGAAAAGGAGGTTGCCCCCAAAAAAGAACACACCAAACACATAAGGGATCTATGGATTTGGGGTCAGTATGTTCGTTTTTGCAATGTTAATTAAGGAACATAGAATTGTCATCCATTCCCCAAAGCACATAGAACTAGAAGAATGACATAAAGAGAGTGAAAACACAAGGAAAAAAAGGTCTGTTTTGGGTCAACATGAAAGAGGCATTGATTTCTTAGTGCTTTGAATCGTCCCTAAAAGGAAAACACAAGCAAAAAGAAAATGAAAAGGAAAAAGAAAAGAAAAATATTTTCAGTCAACATGAAGGAGACATTGTGGTCTCAATGCCTTCCATCATTCCCAAAAGGAAAACAAAATTTAAGAAAAAAAAGGAAAAGAGACCTTTTGGGTGAACATGAAAGAGACATAAGGTGTCTCTATGCTTTGCTCCATCCCCAAAAAGAGAACAAAAAAGAAAAAAGAAAAAGGGACCTTTTGTGTCAACATGGAAGAGACATAGGGTGTCTCTACACTTTGTGTCATCCCCAAAAGGAAAACACAAAACAAAAAAGGAAAAGGGACATTTTGGGTCAACATGGAAGAGATAGAGGACATCTCTATTCCTAACATCATCCCCAAAAGGAAAACAAAAAAGCTAAAAATGAAATGTACAACATATAGAAGAAGAGGTATAAATAGAAGAAGTGTATGATGAAAGAGAACATCAAACACATGATACACACATACAATCAACTTAAATACAAGGTGAAAGGAAAATAAATGTAAAAGGATTGGTAAGATGAATGTAAGTCATCCATCTAACAAGTTATCTGCCTCCCAATCATGTTTAGTGTATTGTGAGGACGGTTGACTTTCCAAAGGAAGAATTGCAAGTGTCGAACCAGGAGACATACCAAGTTCCTAACTTGGTTGAGAATATTTATCATTTGAGCTCATGGTAGATGAAAATAAAGAATTTAAATCATTATGTACTTCTTTATCTTTTTTTGTGATCTCCTCCTCATCATCATCTTCAAGATTGATTACAACAGGAAGAGGAAGGGTGATTTCTAAGGAAGGATGAATTAAAGGTTGTGGCTATTGGATTTGTTAATTTTGTTGTGAGGGTTTGACTATGTTATCTTGTGGTAGGTTAGGAGAAAGAGGGTGGTCATCTATTGCTTCTGTCAAAGGCCAAGGTTCATCTTTTTTATTTTCTTCTATTTGAGACTGACGAGCAAGGAGACGATAGTGATGCCTACACTCCCTAGCACCATGATTATGTTTTATTTTTTTTTATTTTTTTAAGGAGTAAGAGTGGTTTGATCCATCATAGGTTCCTTTTCTTCTAGAGGGACAAGAATAGAAGAAACTAAAGAATATGGTTCAATCACTTTCTCTTTAGCTTTATACACTTGTTTAATGTAGGCAGGCATGACTAGATGTGCTTCTTTTTCTCTTGGTTATTTAAATGATGTTAGATAAGTGTCTAAGGGTGGTTGTTCAAGAGGTTGTATGGTTTGTTCAATTCCATACTTAGGTTGAAACATGGTTTCATCAAGGATAGAAGGAGCGAAAGTTGATGGGTTACGAAGAGATAACTTGATGATTCATTTGGCTTTGAACTTTTGACAGGCTATGAAAAAGGAGTCCTTTCAAGGGGTGATGGGCTCCATAGGTTCAGGCCAATAGGATTCTAAGGAAAATTTTACTTTAGAGGATAATGGATTAAAGCCACTATGGTGTATGGTAAATATTTCATTGCCATGTGGAAACTTCAAACACTTGTGTAAAACTGAAAAAACTGCTTTCATTCAGAGCAAAGCCAAGGGTGGCCTAGCCGTAAACAAAATTGATCCAATTTTGGAATAATAGAAAATGTTACATCCAAAGTTTTAGGTCCTATTTGTGAGGGGAGTACAATTGATCCAATCATAGGGCATGCCAAACCAGTATGTGTTTTAATCCATGTAGTTGGTTTATTATAGTCATCTTGATATAAATCGTGTAGTACTAGAAATTATTCTATGATCGCATTCTCGCCATAGGCGAGATCTATTAATATCCCATTGGTTGGCTTATCATAGATTCTATCGATTATGTAAAGAGGACCATTAGGAGTTTTTGAAGTATATATTCAAAAGAAAAAGTGATATCAAGATTTTTGTTGGTTGGGTCCTTACGAGGGATAATGTCTATCGCACCCACAAGTTTATCCATAAGATCAACTTGGGTAACCTTTGAAGTTATATCATGTTGTTCACTTTTTGTATCAATGTTCATAACTTGAGGGTCTGAAGGTTCATTAGCCTTAACAAATGAAATATTATGTTTAGGCATGGGGTTGGTAAAGATTTGTAAATTTTGGTTAGGGGATGCAATGGACTTATTACCTTGATCATTAACAATCACAATGGAAAAATGACTTGAATCAATGAGGTCTTGAACTAAGTGTTTGAGATGCTTACATTGTTCGGTGTCATGGCCATTTTGGTGATGAAAATGACAATAAGCATTTGGTTTAAAGGTGGGTGGTAAAGGTTTGGTGGTATCAAGCAATTTGATGGTAGGCAAGGTGATCATTTGTTGTTGAAGAAATTGGTTCATTGTATTATGGAGAGTATCAGGTAAGGGAGTAAATTGTCTCTTTGGATCACCATAGGTATAAGGCACTGCTACTTTAACAACGACCACTTGATTTTGAATAGGTTGGGTTGGTTGTTACAGTTGAGGAGGTGGATTGAATTGTAAAAGCCCTCTCTTTGGTTTGTGAAAATTTTGTGTGTTGGTTTGACTTTTGTGCTTAGACTTCTTAGTTCGGTTAGAAGTGTATTTTCAATCACGACTTGAAATTGAGCTATGATATTCACACAGGGTTGTGCATAAGTGATTGAATGGAGGGAATTTCATCATTATTAACTTATCCTAAAGGTTTATGTGTAATTTTTTGATAAACATCTTCTGTAGATGTGAATCAAGAGTTTTGACATCCACTTTAGCATACAATGATTGATAACATGAAATAAAATTAGTGAATTTAACATCAACATTTTGTCTACATCGTATTCGGCTAGCCATTTTATTTTTAAGGATCATATGAACTTGGAAGTGACTTATAGAGGCATCCACAAGACCATTAAATGACCAAATGGAATGATTGGGAAAGTTTTAAAACCATTCTAGGGCATGTGCAGGATCATCATGGAAAAAATAGGCCCTTAAGTGGCAAAAAAATCAGAGTTAGGCAACTTAATGTAATTTTTTTAATAAATTATCTATATTATTTCAAAAATATGTAAGAATATGATTTGTAGAAAATTGAATGTAGTTTCTAAACTACTAGGTTTGTTTTAAAAATATATATATATATTTGGTGAAAATTTGAAATTTCAATGTAGTAGTACTTAAATTTCAGGGGAAAAAATAAGGTGTCTGTCTGACCACCGTAACCATAATAAAATGATAATTATTTTTTATAATATTTTAGATATAATTAGAGGACTCATGTCTCAATGTGATGCATATTTATTTTTTATTTTTTTCCAAGTAAATAATTAATTATGAATTTTTTATTACAACTTAAAAAAATTATAAAAAACCCATATTTCTGACCACCTTAACTTGGTCAAAACTTCATGAAATTCATTTTTTATTTTTTTAATCCTATAGTATGTGAAGCATATAATGTAACAAATGTTTTGGATTCAAAAAATGTGATACCATTTGAAAGCTATAGATGTGTTTCAATCAGTCTATCAATCAATAATTTAGTCATAATTTGAATAGAAAATGAATAATAATTACTGATTAAATTCAAAGTAAAGCACAATTTATATTGGTGGAAAGTTGAGAATCTCCTTTAAAAACCTTTTTCGTGTCATTAAATTTGGGTAAAAAAATGTCATCAGCCACATACCCATCATATTGCCACTTTTTAGTCCATCATGATCCTACACATACCCTCTAATGCAATGTTTTTTAGGGTCCAAGGAAAAATTTTAGCCAAGATTTTATCATCAAGGAAAAAATCACTACATAAAGTTGTATAAGCATTGACATGATTAATAGGGTATCCTTTACCTCCGTATTTCTCAAACTGAGGCATTTCTATTCCTTGTGGCATTGGGGTTCTTAATATTTCTATATAAGGGGCTACTACGAACATGATATGTAAGTGGAGAAGTTTGACCTTGGCTAATGGTGGAAATTTGTTGTCGGATGGATGAAATGGTATTAAGGAGTTGTGTAATGATGGGATTAGGGTCTAGGTGGTTCGAGGTGGTAAGGAAAATGGTGATGGAGTGTATGTAATGTGAAGGGAATTGATAGGGACAATAAGATGGGTGAAGGTGGAAGATGGAATATGTGATTCCACAAAAGAACTAGGAATGCTAGTCAGAATTATGAAAGAAGGAGCCATATGCCTAACTTGTTGCATAGTTGTTGTAACATGAGGAGTGGTATAAGTTGGTATGGATGATATGGTTGAATGGGGGGAATGTGAGGTCCTCCTTGGCTTACAACTATGTTTGTTGATTAGGAAGTATTAGGAGCATGTTTATTGTATATTTCAGCAATTATTTTCATGACTTGTAAACCATCATCACTTTCGATCAAACGATGAAGGTTTTCTATGGCTAGTATGGTAGTGGTGGATGCGTTTTCAAGAGACAAGTCTTATTGTATGTGTGAAAAATCCTCATGAATATTAATGATCTTTTCTCATAGTCTAGAATTGTTTTGTGTGTCAACATTCATTGGATGGAAAGGTGAAGGAATTGAAGTGGTATTGTCCATGCCTGATACACCATTGTCCATACTAGGAGTAGGAGCTCTTGAGATCCCAAGGTCCACAGTGAAAGTGTTATCATAGGAAACCATGAGTCTAGAGCTTTGTCTTACTAAAGTATTATCAATGGGGCACCAAACATTCATACAAGTACTACAAAAGATGGGATGAAGAACAATGCAAGGTAATCCAGCGGTTCAAAATGCAAATAATTTTTTTTTACTAACTGTAATAAAGAGTAACTACAAAAAATAGAAATGTAAAAAAATGCTAGAAAAATGCTAGAAAATGTTGTTTAAAAAGTGTAGGTGGATTGATTCGCCCAAGGTGGTGAATGAGTCCCATAATGAGATTTTTATTGTCTTTTTCAAAAAAAATAATGTGATTCTAATGATTTTCATATGTAATGAAAGATGTAGATGCAAATATTTTAGTTTTTTCAATGATATGTAGTGCAAAAATGAAATCTAAATGAGTCTTTCGCTAATGCAATTTGAGAAACCCTAGGATGCAAAAAGAAAAACCCTAATTGAATGTTGATGAAAATGTAATCTAGGATGCAAGATGCAAATGAAATTAGAAATGAAAAGTTTTCAAAATGCAGGTTCACCAAAATGAACTATAGATTTCTGGCTCCACAAGACTCCCTAACTCTTTTAGGATTTTTCACCTAAAAGGAGAGAGGTAGGCCAAAAATGCTAATTAGGTTCATTCAAATTAGGATGTGTATGACGTTGTTATGTCTAAATGAAATGAACTAAATGCAATTAAGTGATCTAAATGACTAACTATGTATGCAAAACTTAAGATTTATGCTATGTAGGAAAACACAATGTGATATTGAAATAATGACCTATGAATGAATAAATGTAAAACATAAAGAAATGAGTTGAATCAGTGTGCACTTGGAGGTCTAATGAAGATTTTAGAATGTCCTAATTTTCTAAAATTATAGAAACTCAATAGTGGGATTGATTCACTCAAGGTGGAAAATTAGTCCTGCTTCTAATGAAAACTATCAGAAATAGGTTTTTGAGTGTCAAGATCTAGAATTTGAAAAGATATATAATTCCATCCTTAAGGTGGGAATCATTCACTATTGGTGGTGAATCAGTCCTCTCCCAAAATTATGATAAATTAGGAGACAACTCTACAACACCAGATCTGGAGATGTCTGCTTATCAGGTTGTCAAAGTTAATTTTGCAAGAAATAGACATAATACCTTCTCCAAGCTTGAAATATGGTTGATTTGACTTGAAGCACCTAGTTGACTTGTTGACCACTCTTCAACACCTAAATGCTTGGTAAATCTACATATAAAATTCTGCAAACACACATGCAAGAGGGGAAAAATGGTTGAGGGTTAGCAAATAAGGATTTGCCTTGGTCAAACCCCACTTTGGTAATCAAACCCTTAAATAAATAATGAAATGAAAAAGAATGATAAACTAATAACATGCAAATGCTATCAAATTACCAAACCCTTGTTGATGCAAACCTGAATATGTATCAATGGTTGCCTTTGATCACTTGATTTGATGTAAGATTCTTGAATGTGATGTGAGATTGTAGGAAATTGAATAATTGAAGGAATGGGGGTTAAAATGGATGTAAGAACACTTATTTATACTATCTTGTGCCTTAGTAACCTATTGATACCTCATCATATGGTGACATAAGCTTATTTTAAATAAAAACCCAAAAGAAATTTAAAATATTTTGAATTTTGAGCCAAGAGGGACCTATTTGCCACCCATGGCGAATGGCTCCCACCTTTGACTTGAAGGTGGGTATCCTAAATTAAGTTGTATTTAATGTTGTTTGTTGGCTTTACATTAAAAAATATAATTAATTAAGCCTTATGAGCATATAAAGCATAAGAAATGTGTAAATGGTGAAATTATGCATACAAAAGCATGAAATCTTGTTACAAGACTTTACAAAACTTTAAAATAGGACTTGTTTAGTGATGAAAAGGTGATTTTTAGGTGAATTATAATAAATAAAGTCTATAAGAATATAGAAATGTCTGACAACACTTAACAACACCTTCACAAGATGTCATTATTTGAATTTTAATACCTAAATATGCATGTTCAAGCCACATTATAACATAAAATCAAAGAAAAATAGACCAAACATCAAGGAGAAAGGCATAAAAGACCATGAAAATGACAAGGGTTCATTTTTCTACAAAAAAATAACAAAGTATATACAATCAAAGTTGATCTTGAGCCTTGTAGTGCTTTACTCATTGAGAAAAGAAAATATATTCCTTTGAAAACATTGACACCAACTACACAGTAGAACTCATACAAGAGAAAGAAAAAGAGAAGCATATTGAAGAAGTTACAAAGTTATTGGAAGATGATTGGGGTTCCTCGGATTTCATAGGTCTACATTCATGGGAGAATACAAGATCATAAACAAAGAGTTTGAAAGGGGAAAATAAAAAGTGGTAATGTCAACACAAAATTTGAAAGCATTCACTTCAACCATTTATACAATAAACTTTGATGAAATTGATCATGAACAACCATCGAATCCAAATGAAATGAAAAATATTTATGGAAGAGGTTATGAACTTATAAAAAAACTTGGTTATAGTGGAAAAGGATGTGGTGCTAGAGAATAAGTTATCCATGTCCTTATGGATTGTAATAGACAAGAAATTACTAGTGGTCTAGGTTATTGTCCCTTGAAAGAAAAAATAATCCTTCACTCAATAGAAACACTATTATAAAGGATTATTTTAAGCTAACTTTAACATTAGTGCATGCTAAACTAATAGAAACTAGTGCTATTTGTTATTTTCCTTCAAAACAAATGAAAGAAACAAAGACATCTTTTCTTAATATCAATTTCATCATGCAAAACACTAACAATTGGAGTTCATTAGATTTTATGCCCTTCTTTCAAGGAGATTATGAAATCTCACAATCTAAAGAGTCTTGTGTAAGGATGACACCTTGTACTAAGCAAGAGATATCTTTGTCACAAAATAAAGGAATATATTCTACTGTTGATCAAGAGAGTATCTTGTCAAGACTCCTCTAAGATCATTTGATATCTCTCCCTCTAAGAATAAGAAATAAATTTTACAAAAGTTAATTTTGTGCATATCATAGAGTTCATGGTCATTCTAATAATGAATGTAAGGATTTGGGTAATAAAATTCAACATCTTAAGCATTGTGGTGCTCTTCCTTGTGTTGTGGCACCAAGTTCATCTAGTGACACTAGTTTTCTTATATTATGTTTCTCATCAATAATCTCAACTCATCCTTTTCTTACACTAAGTGGGGCCAAGGGGTGAGGTTGCCTTGTACTTGTATGACACTTATTGATTGTCTCTTTTGGCTAGTTGAATGCCTTCCATGTATATATAAGATTAAGCTTAGGATGTGGACAAAATTCCTTAATATTTGCTCACATGTGACATAGTTTTATTTCTATGTTCAATATTACATTTTGGGGGAAAGCCCTTATTCATGATGTAGTTTCATTCACAAACATATGACCTGGCATAGGAATTTTTGAATAAGCTCTCATGTATTCTTCTGCTTTAAAGTTGATTTCTCACATCAATGGTGTTAGCAATAACTTTAAAGTAGGGGCATACATTGACACTCATGTTTCACTATGTGATTTTCTTTAATCTTGTGATGCATCCTTTTCTTGGTGGTGTCATTGGGTTTGATTTCTTTTGAGAGTGTGATATTTTGTTGAATTGTCCTAACTTGGAGACATTAGGGATGATGTTCCCTAACAAGAGACCTTACGTGAACTATGAAAAAATCATTTCAAGAAAAACCTTTACTCCAATATTGTTCGTAAGTGCTTAACATAACATAGCTTGTTAGGCCTTGAAAAGATTTAAAATTTTTGTGTTGTGGATCACTATTGAAGTTATTAGAGGGATCACTTAGGTATAGTTAGTATAGTGAGAAGCCTAGACAAAGGCATGAATTTCTCATTGTATGGTAAGAATCCAAGAAAAAGGCATAACTTTCTCACTAAGCCACTTTTTTAGGGGCTCACCTAGTGGATGACCTAAGGTTCCATTAGCCCAGAGTGAGCATGCGTTGTCACTTTTTTATTTGTTATCTAATTTTTTTTCTTTCTTTAAGTCTTTGACATTGTATTTTTGTGTATCCTATCTTGCTGCTGCATATCATACAACCTTTTTGTGTCCCTTTGTGCATATGTTGGTTGGATGTGGGATCTTGGATCTTGGGGGCTTGATTACCCTCCTTGATATTTTTCATCCTATACCTTCCACTCACTAAAGTGGGGGCTAAATCTAGTGTAAGAAAAAGTATCCATTTTCACACTTAATTTCAGAAATAATATTAATAAAATGAGCTTAACTATCCCTTAATTAGCCCCTTAAATTTAAATCCAAGCCTAATTAATTGAATTTTTTGAAAGATTAAATCTGACATTCATTAATGACATAACAAAAATCTTAACCTTGAATAATGTTTTTCCTAGGTAAGTGACCTAGGACACATTCACCATAGGGTGAATGGGTCCTCACTTAGACCTAGTACCCCCCTTTAAACTATGCTTTGGGTAGTTTTTCAATGATTTCAAAAGTTTAATCACATGTTAGTTTGTGATATTTGAATTTTGGGAATTAATGTGAAGATATGTATAAATATAAGGTTATTTCACTAGGGTTCACCTGGATTTTCAAGAGAGCATCCAAGA